>JAQIXU010002770.1:0-10916 GCA_034701245.1 Strigamia transsilvanica
ATCGGGCGAGACTGGAAAAAGTGTCCGGTGTCCGATCTAGACAGCTGTCCGGTCTTCGCAGATTATTTAGCATGGCGAGAAATTGAGTGGGTCGGGACCTGGGATTGGCCGTTCGGTCTACGCAACTGTCTGGTCTAACTAGGTCCGGTCTACACAGCTTACACTGTATTTTTTTTGCGTTTTATTTGAATGAAATTAATTTGAGGTATTTGATGTATTTTAGGTGACAAGTTTGATGCCACGAAAGCTAGTGTGTGTTCTGTGCACTTTTTTGCCAAAAAAATTATTTTTTTTTTTTTTTTTGGTGATAAATCATTCGTGTTTTGTATTTTGAAAATAACGAAAAAGGGGTAAAAACACAGGAAATTTTTCCAAAATATTTCAACAAATTTTAGAATTAAAACCAACAAATTTCGACAAAATTTAAGGTTTTTAAAAATTTTTCGAATTTTTTCAAAATATTTCGATAAATTTTGAAAATTTCAAAAATATTTTGACAAGTTTTCGATTTTTTCCCAAAATATCGCCACAAATTCTGTTAAAAAATTCCTATTTTCAAATAATAATTTTTTTTTTAATTTAATTTTTTTTTTTTTTTTTTTGGTGATAAATCATTCGTGTTTTGTATTTTGAAAATAACGAAAAAAGGGTAAAAAAACAGGAAATTTTTCCAAAATATTTAAACAAATTTTAGAATTAAAACCAACAAATTTCGACAAAATTTAAGGTTTTTAAAAAATTTTCGAATTTTTCCAAAATATTTCGATAAATTTTGGAAATTTCAAAAATATTTTGACAAGTTTTCGAATTTTTCCCAAAATATCGCCACAAATTCTGTTAAAAAATTCCTATTTTCAAATAATAATTTTTTTTTAAATTTTTTGTTGGTCACCTTAGCATTATTCACACTTTTAGACACAATGACGAATTAAATTAAATTGATCCACCCGTAACCAGGGCCAGATTAAGGAGCGGTTCGAGGAACATGTGCAGTAGTGGCTCGATTCTTCGCCAACAACGGCGCAGAAAGAAACCTATCCCTAGTCGCTTACATACATCTTCAGTATACTTTCAATTTCAGTCAACTAACGAATTTTACACTTTCTATTCCGCATCAGCTTCCACGGCGACATTGTGTGAGCGCAGCCCAACTTACCAGCAAACCGATCTAGAGGAATTCTATTTGAATGTCAAACGTGGCGACATTATCACATTTGTGTGCTCAGACCGACATTGCCGTCACTACGGAGTGTTCATCGATCAACCTGGACTACATTCGACTTCAAATCTGAGCGTTATTCACTTGAAGACCACTCCAAATCGTGTGGAGAGAAGTTACCTGGCTACAGCGAGTTCATTAGCGAAAGAAAACAAAACAAAAGTGGACATTTTGACTGAACTTGGTCAATTCGAAATACTTGAATTTGCGATCACTTCTGTCGAGGAGATTTTCTTGGCGATGTCTGAATTCAATAAATCGCACCCATCTTACTGTGAAATTGAAATTGTTAATGGGATGAATGGTTTCTGGCACTGTTCGGCTCGTCGC
Organism: Strigamia transsilvanica; assembly: GCA_034701245.1. NCBI lineage: Eukaryota > Metazoa > Arthropoda > Chilopoda > Geophilomorpha > Linotaeniidae > Strigamia > Strigamia transsilvanica. The sequence goes on from JAQIXU010002770.1 coordinate 1,550, forward strand.
TCATGTTTTAGTAAGATGTTCGTGAAACTTAACAAAACATGGCGGGAGTGGTGTGGCGTAATCGAAGGCGTTCGTCCACGCGTGCGCTTCGAAATTGGGTCTGTAGGTAAAAAGGCCGAGAAGAAGAAGTATGATACCACCGTATTGGGCTATGTAAAAATAAATAAATGAATTAAAGTTACATTGGAAATTAATTTTCGTCTTACTTGTCCATTATTTCTGGAATATTACACTCGAATTACAGTTGATAAGAAAGATGGAAATTGAATAGTGTAGTCACTAGAGATGTTGCTGGAGCAAAAAATGGTGTAAAATGGAGCGAAATTGGTGTAAAACGGAGTAAAAACGATGTAAAATGGAGCTAAAATGGTGTAAAATGGACTAAAACGGTGTAAAATGGTACTAAATGAAGCTAAAATGGTGTAAAATGGCAAAATTACACCTCTTTGGAAAAAGTGGAAGACCGTACATGTGTAAAACCTAAAACGGTAATAAAAGATGCAACTATGAACACAAATTGAGCAAAAAATGGTGGAAAATGAACAAAAGTCATGCTAAATGGTACAAAATAGTGCATAAATTGTGTAAAATGGGGTATAAATGGTGTGAAATGATGTAAAATAATGTAAAAATGATGTAAAATAATGTAAAAATGGTGTAAAATAATGTAAAATAAAGCAAAAATGTTGTAAAATAGCGAAAAATGGTGTAAAATATAGGAAAAATTGTGTAAAATAAAGTAAAATGCAGCAAAAAATAGTTGTGAAATGGACAAAAACGGTGTAAAATAGTTTAAAATTGAGCGAAAATCGTGCAAGATAGACGAAAACGGTGTAAAATGGACAAAAACGGTGTAAAATAGACAAAAACGGTGTAAAATGGACAAAAACGGTGTAAAATGGACAAAAACGATGTAAAACAGTGTAAAACGGACCTAAAATGGTGCCAAATGGCAAAATGGCAAAAATAACCACGTCAGTGATTCTCAAGACATTACATTTTATTATATCGAGTGTAATTGCAGTAGCAATTACACCTGATCTTCCGAATACTGTATAAATAACTCTATACAACGATTACGCCGACAGATGGTGGGAAAATATCATAGAACAACGAAACCTAACAATGGGTCGGCCGAATGGCCCTAGCAATTATACAATGTTGACTGACATCACTAACAATGAATAGTTAAATGTTTTCTTATGGTCTGAGGTGAATTATTTGGTTCTATTGGCTTGGTTCCGAGTTGGGGCGGCTGGCTTGCCTGCATCGCCACAACAACTAGTTGGTATGGTTCTGGTGCTATTAATCAAAAGGATATTAGAATTTTGGTGGGGCTGACACGACTAAGTCGTGGGAAGGGGAAAACTCGTAAGTTTTCCTCCTGTCCACCATCTGGCCAAATCCACTTGCCCCTTTAACCCACACATTTAGTTGGCTAAGGAGCCAAGGTGTCAAGAGTCCGTTCAACAGATTCGCTTGTTTTCGCTGTTAAATACATGTTTATTGCCACATTCATTGATATAAAGGAATACATAAAATACAACAGTTATGTAAACGTTTGTTTACATAACCATGAGTTACGTTCTTAAGTAGAGCAATTCAAATCGGTAGCCTCGATGTTCGGTGGCGGGCTCTGGTGTCGAGTAGCGTCCTTAGTCACGGTCCCAAACCGTCACAAGCATTTTTGGCACGTTAGCCTGGAAATAATGTGCGGCTTCATCATTGCAGTGTTACGAGTTTGGCGTCCTTTTTTTTATCAATGTTTATAGCCATTCAGGATGCAGAGAAGCATCATGGACCACTCAGGGCCGGATTAAGGGGGGGTCACTGGGGACATTTACTCCGGGCCCCCCGATCATAAAGGGCCCCCCCGTCCGGAAAAAAAAAATTTAAAAATAATTTTTGCACTAAGGCTTAAATCTGGTCCTGGAGAAAAAGGGGCAATAACATTTTTGCAAGGGGGCCCCAATCTTTTAGTATAAACAAAAATTTATACCCCCAAAGGGCCCCCCTTTTATCCCAAGTGTCCTGGGCCCCCCAAGCCCTTGATCCGGCTCTGGGACCACTGTTGGGCCAACCGACATGATGTAGCAGAGCTAACAAACTGCCTAAAGCACCTAAAATTAAAAAAAATGTCATTTTTTAAGTCCACAATTTTACTTTGCCATAAAAATTTACCAATGATGCCTGTTGGAGGCTGGCAATTGAAGCGGATGAAATAACTCTGCAAATCATTAAACCTGTAGGAGATCTGACTGCATTGAGGAATGTGTTCATTTCGATTGATATTGGAAGCAGAAGAATGGTTAGAAAAAAACCAGAGGCTTCGCCATGCAGGCCATGCAGTTGCATGAACTGATAGAACGACACTATCGGGAACAAACAAGATAGTAAAGTCCAGAACTGTAAACCTGTAACGTGAGTAACAAATCATCAGAAGTGTGTAAAGCAATATTTCGGGAATCAAACTGGCACAGGGTAATCCGTTGAACCGCGCTGAAAAATAAAAATTTAAATATAAAGTTATTGACTTTTTCTTTTGTTAGACGACACCTTCGAGGAGGCCACTATGAGCGCAGGGCCTTGACACCATATTGTTTGAGTATTTACTTTGCTTTTAGCCATTTGTAGCTTTAATCAATCATGTAGCGCTTCCTCATTACCTCATATTGCTGTGCCTCAGTAACATGGGCCTAATAAATTGTATGTGAATTGATAACAACTGTGCCCAAGTACTGTGTGGTGCAAAATTGTTCACCAAATGAATAGTTTTGCACTAAAATGAGAAATATTTTAAAACAAATAAAAACAAATCAAAAATATCAAAAGAAACAAAGAATCTAACTCTTCAGCTTCTAGAATAAGTAAAGAAAATTGATTTTCAACCATTTATAAAAATTTTATTCCAACTTTTCAAATTTGCACCAGGCAATTTTATAACGAAAAATGCAACTAGTTTACACAAATACGGCATAATAACATAATTTGATTACTCAATGAGATCATAACTAGGTTGTAAAACACTAAATGTAAATGCAGTCCAATTGTGAATGCTACAAGACCATCGTTGCATAAACAATGGAAAAATCAACATTTCCACCAAAAAAGGTATAATAACCAGCTTGTAGTAAAGGCAAGACATATTCAATAATCTGCACGAAATATCAGGTGTCAAAGGGAACAATTAAATCGATAAAAAAAGTTTTAAAAAAAGCAAATAAACCAGGTCGGAAAAAGCAATTGATTCCAGAACCATGTCACTCCTGGTCAGTAAAAAAAACGTCATTTTGGGTTCAGACCAGTGCATGTGGTGACTGATCAAATACTTTTTGCCAGGGGTTGTATATCCTTATAATATTTCCTCTATGTAAGAATGCAAAAAATTTGCACATTGTGCACGATGTAAAACGACGATGTAAAACCAGCCTAAGCGCTTAGGCCATTTACGCTTAGGACAAGGAGCCAAAAACCTTTATACTATTTTGTAGACAAAGAAATTATCTTTAATCACCAAAAAAAATATGTTTGCCAAAAGTAAAAAGTAATGAAATTACAATCATTTTTCTAATGCCGTAATTTTGGAATAAGCAAAAAGATGTGACAAAATTTTGGAATAATTGTTTAGTTATGGAATAAAATCCATGTGAGGATGTAAATTTTATGCAAATCATCCGCCATTGCACTCTTTCTGTGTTGTACTAATGTCATATACAAATTGGGTGCCAAGTGTGATATTTCAACTGATAAAAAAAAGATTATTATTGACTTGCAAGATAAGGGCAAAAAGCAGCAAGAAATTGCCAGAATTGAAAAAAAATTCTCAAAACTCATCAAAAATTGACAAATATCGTTGAACCCATCGAAAAATTCTCCACGAATCAAGTGGTTCAGTTGTTCAGCGCGGTTCAACGGATTACATACAACATAAAACTTACCTAGAATGGATTCAGCTACAAGATTGTGCCAAAAACCTATCTCCTCAGGCTGGACGATTACGGCTTGGACATGAACGTTTTCGAGAGGAGCGTTTTCGAGAGAAACGATATCTGCCTGATCACTCATTTTATTCCAAACCGCGCGCTGTGTTGGATTCGTGGTTGGAACAAGGTTGGTTGGAAATAAAATCAAACTTTATTCATTTTCTATGTAATTTGTGAACGTTGATCGTCGTCTTTGTATCCACAAGTGAACTGGCAATATATAAAAACTTGATTTGTGTTTCTCTCGCTAGACGGCTAGCAAAATGGTGGTAGCTTGTTTGTAACTTTTCCCTCGTCTTTATTCACTAACAAGTAAGTTCATTGACGAACGGGTCAAATCGACGTCTCCAAAGACTTAAAATGGAGAAAAATAAAACCAAAGAACGAAAAATAATTACATCAAAGGACGAAATATTGTCACTAGTTTGCGAATGGGAAACTTGCAGTTTCAAAACTTACGGCATTGACGAGTTTTTGACGCATGTCGATGACCACAAAAACGAATTTCTCTCGACCGAAGGTAAAAGAAAACATACAGAAAAGTCTACGTAACCATCAAACTTGCTACTACTTAATAAATAATTAATAATTTGTGTCGCAGTCAATGAAATCGCGTGTCAGTGGAACGAGTGCGGCTTCCTCACGAATAATCGAGAGGAATTTCTGCGACATATTTATTTCCATCCATTCCACGTGAAATTGCAATGTGTTGGAAATAATTTATTACAAAGGTGATATTAATTTGTTCGTCTAGTTGTTTTGGAATTGGCCTTCTTGACTTGCTTTTGTTCTAGGGACGCTAGAAGTGCAAGGAAAGAATCCAAAAGAAGGAGTTTTTTGTTTGTGGGATTGTGAGATTGTGGGATTTTACATTCGCACCTGACGAATTACCTATGAACTTTTTAATTCAATCACCAGTTGTCAGTTTATATATGAATGGTATAGTGAATTTTTTTAAAAAATATTTAGAGATGCATCATCGCACGCATTTGCCCAACGCATCGTACAGGTGCAAAAGGAGTAATTGCAATTACGATGCTAGCAGTCCCTGACGGTTCACTTGAGGAAAGTTCAGATCGGCTTGAAAGTTTGGAATTCGAAAGATTCGAGGGTGATTTACCCTATGCAGCATGAATGGTGCCGTGCCAGTGAATATTTTACGTTTGGGACGTGTTTTACTTTTTAACAATGGGTACTGTCCTGCCCCTAGATGGGCGAATCGAATGTTTTGTGCCAACTTCAGCCCGGTATTTAGAGGAGTCAATAACACCAAAGTCTAAAAGTGTGAAATTGCATGGCCACATCACGTGACACTAAGCTCATCTTACTGATCTGCTGCCTTCGTACAACTCGGTTTTCCCTCTGAACGTGTTGTTGTCTCAACTCGGTGAATTTGATTGGCAACAAAAGAAATGTGTAAGTATACATTGAAGACAAGTAGAGCATTATTCACACTTTTAGCCATAATGTCGAATTAAATTAAATTATCCATGTGGACACCAGTTTTGCAGCATAGTTTCGGTTTTGGTTGACTGACGAAGTTTATACTTTCTTTTCTGTATCAGATTCCACGGGGACAAGTTACTGGAGAAGCGATCTAGAGGAATTTTATTTGAATGTATCAAATTTGTTGCAAGACAATTATTTTTAGTTCACAATTTCACTTAAAAAGGCCTTTTTCACTTTGCACATTTGATTCTCTTCTTCCCGTTCCGTTTGGCTTCGAATTCGAATTAAGCGCATTGGGGGTCATGGTGAAGTTCTGGGCATCAGAATGGCAGTTGGTAAGTGTGGGGACCACATGGTCACCCTTGGTCCGCAAAAATGTTCTGTGGACTGGACAATGTCCATTGAATGGTTCAGTGACTGGTCCACTGAGTGGTCACAAGTTTTCAGGAGTGTGTGGTTCTAGTGTGGCTAGTGGGTTGGATAGTAGGTTTTATAGGTGCCCTGACTCACAATCCCAGAATGCATCTTTGCTTTGGCAAAGGGGCCCTCAGGATTGAGTCAGTCTCCCTATTCCCTACTTACTGTGACCAATGTCCTTCAACCATTTCTTGCGCCATCTGGCGGTTTGTAGTCAATCTTGGAGTTTGGAATTGTACAGAGTTTTTGTGGGTGGCTTTCCTACCCATCACTATGCTACAAAAGTTAAAAAAAATAAATTACATTTCCGATTTAAATACATTCAGTCACATCAAAATCATAATAATATTTTGTTCTACTTTTGACAGTGGAAAATTGGTCGATTATATCGTTGAAGCAAAGAGTTCGCAGCTTATCGTGTTCCATCCATACTCACAATACTTAAATCGACTAATTTTTTCCTGAGACATAGTCGGAATTTTGACTAAAATAACCGCCCAAATTGATCAAAATAACTAAAACTAAATGTTTAAAATTTAAATTTATCAAAATGATTGAATCCAATATCTAAATTGCGGGCAAATTGATCAAAAACACTATCAAAGCATTCACGGTAATGTTTTTCTGTATTATTCGTCTTTCCCATTGTTTTCAATGGTTTCTAAAATATTTTCTAAAATTTTTAGATGCAAAAAGTCTATGCCAGGCATGTTTCGCCCGCAACGTCACGTAACTTCGTAAGGAGAATGCTAATTTTGAGTTAATTCGGCCTGCTTGGGTGAATTGATTAGGATTCGCCAAAGTTTATTCTTGCAATTAGATCAATTGGGACATACACACGTGCAGACCAAGGAAATTATTAGGACATGATAACACAGATTAATCTGTGATGATAAACCAAAACTGGTGATCAATTGATCATTCCAGGAAATTGCAATATAGAAATGGTGATGCTTCAAAATTAAGTAATGGGATAACTTCATTTTTGGCATCATTAACAAATAAAAATTATAGATGTGGAAGATGAATTAAATATAAAAATATAAATACATAAATATAAAAATGACTGAAATGGTTTTAAATACAGTTTTAAAAGATGCACTAATACACCAACAGGGTACACCGTGGTGTAGTGAAACCCAGCTTTTTGTTGCGACCCACCACCACCACTGCCTTTGTATTAGTACAGCTCAGTTTTCCTTCAGAACGTGTGCATGTGCTAACTCGGTGAATTTGATTAGTAACTAAGGAAATGTGTAAGTATACATTGAAGACAAGCAGAGCATTATTCACACTTTTTAGCCATAATGTCGAACTAAATTAAATTATCCTTGTGGACACCAATTTTCCAGCATGGTTTCGGTTGAGTAACGAAGTTTATACTTTCTTTTCTATATCAGCTTCCTCGGCGAGAAAGTGTAACCGCAGCCCAATTTACCGGCAAATGAATAAAAGTTAGAGTTAGAATTAATTTTTGTCTTGCTTATCCATTAATTCCGGAATATTTTATAAGAAACGTGGAAATGGAAGAACATAGTCACTAGAGATGCTGCTGGTTTTTTTATTTTTGGGTTGAGGTTTGAAATATGAGCTGTAATGGTAATGCAACTAAAGTACAGCAACAAATCACAAGCTGTGTAGTGATCAATGCAGCAGGTTTATGTATAAGTGTGGATAAGATGGATCTACGTGTATCTGAGTGCACAAAAGTGGTTTTGACCAAGTGTACAAGTGTACAATTAAGTTAGTTACTCTATATGGTACTGTAAGAAATAAGACGTGTAAAAAAAACTGTAAAAGTATTATATTTACCTAAAACAGTGTTAACAGGTGTAACTAGGAACTCAAATGGTGTAAAGTGGACAAAAACGATATAAAACAGTATAAAATGGAGCAAAAAAGGTGTAAAATGATGCAAAACGGAGCTAAAATGGTGTAAAATGGCAAAATTACACCTCTTTGGAAAAAGTGTAATACCGTACTTAAAACGGTGTAAGAAATAACGTTTGTTTCTATTTTTTTCTACAAAGCACAGAACTGTAAAAGCATATGATAATTACATTTTCAAAATGTGTAACACCTAAACCGGTATTAAAAGGTGCAACTACGAATCCAAAAGGAGCTAAAAATGGGGCAAAATGGACAAAAACCATGTAAAACGGTATAAAATGGAGCAAAAATGGTGTAAAATGATGTAAAATAAAACACTCAATAAAAACACGTAATAAAAAGTCTGTATAAGAACCCATGTTGGGTGTGACAAAGTGTCAGAACTTGTGCGTGTGTGCCAACTCGGTGAATTTTATTAGTAACAAAAGAAATGTGTAAGTAGAGCATTATTCACACTTTTAGCCTTAATGTGTAAGTATACATTGAACACAAGTAGAGTATTATTCACATTTGATTAAATTATCCATGTGGACACAAATTTTGCAGCATAATTTCGGTTTCGGTTCACTAACAAATTTTACACTTTCTATTTTGTATCAGCTTCCACGGCAACAAAGTGTGAGCACAGCCCAACTTACCGGCAAACCGATCTAAAGGAATTTTATTTGAATGTCAGACGTGGAGACATAATCAAATTTACGTGCGCAAGCTTTTATTGTCATCACTACGGAGTGTTCATCGATGAACCTGGATTAGATTCGACTTCAAATCTGAACATTATTCACTTGAAGATCACTCCAAATCGTGTGGAGAGAAGTTTCTTGGCGACAGCGAGTTCATTAGCGAAAGAAAAGAAAACGAAACTGGACATTTTGACTGCACTTGGTCAATTCGAAATACTTGAATTTGGAATCAGTTCTGTCGAGGAGATTTTCTCGGCAATACGTGAAACCAGAAAGTCTGACGGTGAAATTGAAATTGATAACGAGATGAATGATTTCTGGTGCGCTCCCCCTCGTGGCTCATGTTTAAGTCGGGTGTTCCTGAAACTTAACAAAACATGTCAAGAGTGGTGTGCCATAATCAAAGGCGTTCGTCCGTGTGTGCGCCCCGTAATTGGATCTGGGAAGAAGTAGTGGGCCATGTAAAAATAAATAAATGAATAAAAGTTACATCAAAAATTAATTTTTGTCTTGCTTATCCATTAATTCCGGATTATTTCACTGTAATTACATTTTATGAGAAATATGGAAATTGAATGGCATAGTCACTAGAGATCCTACTGGTGTTTTGAGCTTTGGTTTGTAGTTTGAAATATGAGCTCTTACAAAGTTAAAAAAATAAATTACATTTCCGATTTAAATACATTCAGTCACATCAAAATCATTATAATCTTTTTTTTCTACCTTTGAAGGTGGAAAATTGGTCGATTATATTGTTGAAGCAAAGGGTTCGCAGCTTATCGTGTTTCACACTCAGGATACTTAAATCGACTAATTTTTTCCTGAGACATAGTCGGATTTTTTTCGCCAAAACGGCTGAATTCAGCACATAAACTGATCAAACCAACTAAATTCAACATGTAAATGACTAAAATAACTGCCCAAATTGATCAAAATAACTAAAAA
>JAQIXU010002771.1:0-10915 GCA_034701245.1 Strigamia transsilvanica
AAATAACACTAAATCATCAACACACACGAGTAGAATTTTGTGGTCGTTATAGCAGTATATACAATTAAACCCAGGAGTGTGTGCTGTGCTGTTGCTTTGGAATTTCAGGATTGTTTTGCTGATCTCCTTCCAATTGTCCTACCAACAAATGTTCCGATTCTGACGGCTCCATTTCACTTTTGTCTCTGGCTTGTGACCGTGTAAATATGTATGGACGAGAACTTTGTCCCGGTGGGCCACCTTGACCTCGCCTCTTGGGTGGAACCATTATCGTTCGATTCCTCTCTCAAAAGTTGATCACAAATGTAGCACAAACTGTTCACAAATCACTCACACACTTTGCAAATAATCTTAATATTAACAAAATTGGTATATCTTCTTAACACTACTTAATTTTAACAATTATGAAATACTTATACACTCTTTCCCCCTTTTTTAAAATTACGGGAGAAATAAAGTATAATACTAAATATCAAACACAGCGTGTACATGCAAAACACTCAACAGTCTCTGCACATACAAAACTATCCTATAAGATTGCAGGTAGTTGTATTGTTCCAACACAAGAATAAACGACACGTCTTTCTCACACTGAATTTGGGTTGCAACTGTTTACTCTAACAAAGTGATACAAGGTGTCACTTCTGGTGTTGTTTTCAACACCAGATGGAAATGATCAATTTTGATACAATGCAGTAGTTTGAATAAATAGTACTAAGACTCAAAAAGCCGAATCGTGGCAAGCTCGCCAAGTGTTGTGATCTCAAATTACACCAGCTCAAAATGGCGAATTCAATGATTACGATGGGGTTGCGATATATGACTTACGTTTAAAAATAACTACACAAATTAGGCTTGACCTGCAATCAAATAAGAGACACTTTCTTGTATGGCAAAATATCTTTATTAATTTAACTTAATTAATTAAGCGCTAAATAAATCTGATGGAGCTCGATCGTGATGTATACGTGACCCACGTGTACTATTTGTATACCATCAGCGCCATAAAAATATAAGAAACATTCAAGCACAATGAACATGTTGATAAACTATACATACTATGTCAAATATTTAATAAATAAATGAATAAATCTCACTATTTCGGGATTTCTTTCCACCGGAAAGAAATGTAACACTTTACACTGAAATATCACGAATTATCTCAACTCACGACAATTCTTCAAATAATAACTTTCTATTAGTTCAACAAAACCATCACGACCCGTGATGGCGAATAAAACATATTTCTGACATAAAAACTAAGCTTAACTTAAATAACACTTAATTTCAATCACAATAACTTCACTCTGCCACAGTGTAGTTTTCACAGCCCTTTAGTGACCAATCTTCATTCCTGCCACGAATGCTGATTTCACTAATTTGATGATGAACTCGCGCTGCTGCCACTCGCCAATCGGGCGTCAACTCTCCGGGATTCGTGAAGAATCTTTGCCGCTGCCACAAACGAAGATTTAACACTCGACGCGTCGATCAGGTGCCAACTGGTCTCGACGCCGATCATGCAACCGAAATATTTGGGCAAGGATACTAATAAGTATCGTTGAGATCTTCTACACCAAGAATCTTGCTGCGAAGTGATCCACTTCTCTCAGGGTCGAGCCGATCTCGTTGCTGATCGCTCGATTGATCCCATACGTCAATAGTGACAGGTGCGAGGGTTCCACGGGGCGAAGGCGCTGCAATTCCGTGGTGCGCTGCGTTGCCAAGGCAGGGTTCTAGTCAAGAAGCTCTCTGACCAGAGGAGAAATGAGTCCAAATTCCTCCTGTGTTAAGGCTCGCCGGTCAATCCGTGGTATCTAAGGTTTTCCAGGAGTGAATGTTGGGCAATGTGAACAAGACAAGATTTGGTTTCAGACTGAATTTTGTTGTATTTTTGGTGCAGAACAGGAAACGCCACTTTCTGTAGTTTTTTGCTCATTCTCCAGCCCCTATAACAATGTCATCTAAGTGCTTGCCCCTATCTAGTGTATTTTTAGACAAAAACTTTTTATTATTTCTTTTTGGGAAAATTTCCCTTTTACATTTTTATACCAAAACACTTGTGGTCGCCACAATTTATCGTTATTGAGTTTTGTCCAAATGTAACATTGGGAACGGACGCGTGTACCAGGGGTTGCAAAACGGGAGCGGGAGCGACTTCGGGTTGCATTTGGGGCTGAATCGGATGAGGTTGCATTTGTGGTTGAATTTGTGGTTGAATCGGATGAGGTTGTATTTGTGGCTGAATCGGATCAGGTTGTATTTGTGGCGGATGAATCGGGCTAGGGTTAAAAAGTTTTGTAAATTTTTTTTTTTATTAAAACCAGAGAAAATACCTGCCAAACCCGTCGTGGGACCAATGGCAACTTTGACATTCACGCAACAGCCGTGATTGGCCGTGTATAGTGATGTGAGGAGTTAAAAAAAATTTGGTGAATCCACACCGAGGACAAAAAAAAATTTGGTGAATCCACACCGAGGACATTTTTTCGCCGGGGCCATAGCCCTGCTTTTAATTTTGGCCACTTGTAGCAACCTCAAAATCCACTATGACAAATAGTCTTAAGATTGCGATGTTTGCGCTAGGCGACTTATCAATAACTAACTAAATAAAAACAATTCCGTTTCCATTAAAAGTGGCTGTTTTAATAGATTATAATTACTAAATTATAATAACACTTATCTATCATGTTATACAAACTAATGACTTAAAGATGTAATAAATAATATCGCAGCTCACGATACTGAGCTAAAATGTATGTTAGAAAACGCTCTTAACTTAAACAATACGGACAATAAATTATATCACTTAAAACACTAACAAAACAATATTAATGAAATAACACTTCTTCGTTCGACTAACACTTCTTCGTTCGACTGCCACTTGTACGATGAATCACTCCCAAATCGACAGCCACTTGCGATAGAAGGCACATTCTTGTTTATGTTGACTTTTGCTGTACTTGTAAAGAAAAAATGTGCACGAGACTCTTGCATGGTAGAAGTGAAACTTTAAAAATATATAAAATAGAAAGAACAAAAATGGAATAGGAGTCAAAAGGAGCCAATGACTTTGAGGAGTGTTGAAAGTTAATGGGAACGGGTTGTCATCCTGGGCATGTTTGGGGCTTTGTAGAAAGCTGTAAAGAAAATATAAAAATTACAAGCAGTCAACGTGGACATAGATGCCCCAAAACACAATAGGGAAAAAAATTGAAATGCAAAGAAAATGCAAACTATTTATGCCAGACCTACCTACCTATCTATTTATCTACCTATCTACCTATATATTGATCTACCTACCTACCTATCTATTTATCTACCTACCTACCTACCTATCTATTTATCTACCTACCTACCTACCTATCTATTTATCTACCTACCTACTAATCTACCTACTTGCCTAAAGGCTTACATTTTATTTAAATTTATAAGCACTATGGCCAGTTGTACACACAAACTTACTATAAGCTTTGCACCAGAGTGCGCCATAAAAATGCCGTGTCCCAAATCGCAAATTAAGGCACTTTTTGGCCATTAAATTAAAAAACAAAATGTACATGCTTGTAGCCCTTGGCATTTGCTACAGACCTGGACTGGTTTGATAATTTATCTTTGCTGGGGTCAGAAATGACCCAGGTTGGGTGAATGAGGGATATTTATTTGGTTGGGGTTGTAAGGGTTAAGGACCCATAAGCTGCAAATAATCTGTGCAGCAGCACCACGACAGTTGCAACAGTAGTCGCGGTCAGCACGCCCTGGGCCTCGAGCCACCCAGAGAAAGCGTCAGCTATCACAAAGACCATTCTGCCCCAGAATGGGCCGCGCGTAATCTAAATGTATGCGGACACCACCACCACCACCATAAACTGGCCCTTGCCCGCCCATTCATGCAGAATCGGTAAAAACTTAAAGAGGGGGTACTACAAAACGCTCACCCCTATACAATATGCTCCTGTCACTAGATAACTGGTCGAACCTTGTCTTAAAAGGTTTGATGTCTATTTGGGTGTGATTCCCTGACCACTCACCCGCGACTACCATACTTAACACTGTCCTCAACAGAGGATTGCGGCCAAAACAAGATTCTCTTCTTGTAGTTCTGTCATGATAAATAAATAAATAAATAAAGGTGAAATTGTTCCAATTTCCTGGAAAATTCAAACTTTTCTAATTCTACCTTAAATACTACAAAAAAGAAACAAAATTTTATTTAATACCAAACATTTTATTAAACTATTTTTTACAATATACAAATAATACAAATAAATAAATAAATTTACCGTAGATCGTGTGCCTAAAATTGTAGATCCTGAAGTTGTATTTGGGGATGATGATTGATTTGCGCGTGAGGTTGAGGTTGGATGTGATAAATTGGCTGATAAATTGAATGTCGGGGCCAAACCCCTCAACATCCTATTTTGACCATGTTCGGTGATTCTAGGTATGTATAAAAATTTGGTTTTATGGCACCTTGGGCATTCCGGTTTTGGCACAGGGGCCATTGCCCTTGCTTTTAATTTTGGCCACTGTTGGCGCTGGGGAGCGGAAACAGATTATTATTCGAGCTTTATGCCGTAATTAACCTAATTAACTACGTACTGAAATAATCCTAAACATCAAATATTATACCAGATATTCCGAACAATATACAAATTACACAAATACAGTACTAAGCATTGGCGGGAAATTAATAATATATCCAAATGTAAACAAACTGACAATATTTTGGCGGAATGGCCCTAGAAATTACATATAACGAAACATCAGTAACATAACATGAATGGAACATTCTTACTGTCTTGAGATGTGTTTTCCTGGTCCTATTGTAGTTATCCGAGAGGTGCGGCTGGCTTCCCCGCATCGCCACAAACTTGACATTTATGCAACAGCCGTGATTGGCGGTGTATAGTGATGTGAAGAGTTAAAAAAAATTTGGTGAATCCACACCGAAGACATTTTTCCGCCGGGGCCATAGCCCTGCTTTTAATTTTAGCCACTTGTAGCAACCTCAGAATCCACTTTGACAAATAGTCTTAAGATTGCGATGGGTTGCGCTACGTAACTTATCAATAACTAACTAAATAAAAACAATTCCGTTTCTATTAAATGTGACTGTTTTAATAGATTATAACTACTAAATTATAATAACACTTCTGAGAGATAAATATGACAATCTATCACAAACTAATGACTTAAAGTATAATAAATAATATAAAATGACTTAGAACTCTGTTCTCTTGGCAAATATCGCGGCTCACGGCACTGAGCTAAAATATATGTTAGAAAACGCTCTTAACTTAAACAATGCGGACAATAAATTATATCACTTAAAACACTAACAAAACAATAATGAAATAACAAATCTTCGTTCGACTGCCACTCGTACGATGAATCACTCCCAAATCGACGTGTTACTTCGATTTGTGTCTTCACGCTTCTTCGCTACTTCACGCTACTTCGCCACTTACTGACTTCGAATTACTTCGAATCGAGGATTGAAGAATCTGGGTGAGAAATCACTGCTCCTGATTTCTCGGTCGACATGAACTTCTCCCTTACACGTTTCGTTCGCTCTCGTCGCAAGCAACAAAACGGTGGAATTTACCACTCCTAAATTCCGTGACAACGTGAACTGCTTCGGTTACGCATTCCGCTTGTTCTCGTCGTTGAATGGCAAAACGGTGTTGACCTGGTGTAAGACCAAGTTTCCTCATGCGGGTCTCCCGTGGATGGCCGTGCAAAAGAAACTGTTAATTTTATTTGCTTTAATTTCCGTGCAACGATTACACGTGTTTTCTGCTTTGGATCTTGCAGATGTGACTGTGTTACCGCATGCGGTGGTTTGGTCACCGGCAAACTTGAAGAAGACTTCCCGACCTGGTTTTCATCCTGTGTGTGAAGTTCTTGCGTTTCCCCAGTGTCCGGCCTTGTGTCCCGTGCTTTGCTTCAGGGACTTTGTGCTTCTTTCAGGACCCTTGCGGGGCCACGGAAATTTATTTTTGACTCGGACTGCCCCGCATTCTCGGCTTTCTGTGGACACTTTGCGTCGGTGGATCAAGTCTATTTCTAAATCCCAAATCTTAATACATACGAGACTAACCCAACAGTGCTATTGTAAAAATGGCGGCCAAGACACACAAGCGCAAGTGAGTACCACGTGCTTATTTCACTCATCAAACTAACCACAACTTGTTAAACCATTAATCATTTATTCATTATTTCCCCAATCCAAGCTTCACAGTACAAACAGAATACGAAGCCTTTTACACCGGCGGCAATGTCGAGGTAAACAAACAATTCAAAAACCCAAAAACCCAAAACCAAAACTATTTTAAAAAAAAAAAAAAACTCCAGATCTCCAACGACGGATCACAAATCTGCTGCAGCTGCAACACGACCGTCAAAATAATCGACGCAAACACAGGAACAACCATCCGCACCATCGGAACCGAAAATGACCAAGAAGAAATCTGCGCATTCATCTACCACCCCGACAACACAGTAAAATCCCAACAAATCGCAAATGACGCACGAAAAAATCCTAATTCATTCATTCCAATATAGAAACTTATCACCTCCGCACGTAATTTATTATTCCGTCAATGGGAACTAACGACAGTTCAATGCCAACGTGTCTGGAAAGTAAAAAAAAGCAAAAGAATCAAAAAAACGTCGAAATATGTCGAAATATGTCGAAAAATTAATTTTATTTTTATTGAACAGTCGATAAACAAGAGCGTCGTGTCGTGCATGGCATTCAACGAGCACGGGAACCTGCTGGCATCGGGCGGCAGCGATTCGACGATCAAAGTGTGGGACATTGAGTGCCATGAAATTATTGTGGTCACGAGCAATTAAGTCTCCAAAGAGGTCAACTTATTCAAATTCGTAAGAAAAGCTCGAATGGATGGTGGGAAGGAGAGTTGCAAGTAAGTGAAAAGAAATGAGCTGGTTTGAATCCTAGATATTCATTCGAATGCGAAATTTACACTTTTTTAGGCAAAAGGTAAGAAACGTCAAATTGGATGGTTTCCTGCGTCGAACGTGAAGCAATTGACATCGAGTGCACGGAATACCCCAGAACCCACCGGAGGTAATACCAATTTACCGGTTTAAAAGAAAAAACAAAAGGTCTACATTGGTTATAATTTTTATTTCGAGTTTAACGCGTTATGACATTAAATGTTTCGAAAATTTGGACAAGAATAAGAAACGCAACGATTAACGGGAAGATGTGAATGTTTTTCAAATGTCATTAGTTAATAACGTACTTAAACCACGCATAACCGCAAAATAGAAACCATACTATAAATATAAACTTACTTATAGATGTTATTAATCTGGTGGTTTATATAAAACAACTTTAAAAGGTAAAAAGTTAAATTTTTTGTATATAAGCAAGTTAAGGTTTGTATAGCTGATTTTAAAACTACCACTTAAAAATTAATGTTTCGTAAATCCGATCACAGAGTGCATCTTGAAAAATTTAAAACAAAATTGACGCACTACTTGTTTGTTCGCAGTTTGCAGGGCGCGAGGGCTCGTTCATTCGCGTGCGATGTGCAAGCATTGTTATTCCTTTTTCAGTTCCAATTCAGAATTGGTCGGGTTTGTTTGTTCTCGTTCGGTTCTTCTATGATTCTTTTAAGATTCGAATCCATTTCTTCCCCTTTTTTGTTCTTTAGGATTATTTCATTGCTGTAACGTAAAACTTTGAGATACAAACTGTCTAAACTGAAAGAGGAATCTGGCCATGAATTCCAACTTTCCATTTATGGGTTCTACAAGTATTTTTGCGTGACAAATTTCGTGATCGTGAAATTTTCCATTTCGAGGCCTAGTTTGTGTTCTATTTTCAGAAATATATATCCAAATACCAGTTAGAAATGGGGTTTTAGGAACCTGATGTTGTAATTAGGTTTATTGTGCATTTTGATTTCTTATGATTTCTTGTAAGATTCGAACGCATTTCTTCCACTTTCTTGTTCTTTAGAACTATTTCATTGGGATACAAACTGTCAAAACTGAAAGAGGAATCTGGCCATGAATTCATGAATTCAAACTTTCCATTTATGGGTTCTCTTTTTGAGCACTAGTTTGGACTTTCCTTTTTGCATGACAAATTTTGTGCGATTGAAATTTTCCATTTTGAGCCTTAGTTTGTATTGTTCTATTTTCAGAGATATATATCCAAATATCAGTTAAAAATGGGGTTTAGGAACCTGATATTGCAACGAGCTTTATTGTGCAATTTCGCAATCATTTACCTGCAGGTTTATTCCGTGATTTGGTTTCTTGAGGTGTTGCTTGTGTTTGGTTTTTTCTTCCTTTTCCTTTTAACACAAAATGGTCATCTTCTATTCAATTATTTACCTCTTTTGTGTGGTTCCTATTGCCCCATTTCATATTTCATCTATTAACAGATGTTGGTTAACGCGATGTCATAATCTGTTTTGCCTAAAGTTCCTGCTACAGTACCTGCCTATTGTGCTTGGCAAATTATATTGGATGAGCAGAACTTGCACCATTTTAAAATTTAATTGTTCCTAAAAGCTTTTACTAATTGTTAATGATTCATATTGATTGATTGGATGTGTACTATCATCTTTTCATTTTCTTTAGTGAATGCTATTTCAAGGGGTCAATTTCTGACCTTGAGTGTACTGAAGACACATCAGGCATATGAACACCACTTTTGCTGATGTTAACAGCTTGATTTCTATCCATTTGCCTTTAATATTCGTCTTTTCTGTTGAGTTTTTGGTTTCTTGTTGCTTCTTTTGGGCGTGGGGCCCATAGGCCCGTACCTACTTGGCCTAATGGGTAGTCCAGTACTGAGACTGGCTATCTTAACCATTCCTTCATACTGTAATAGTGCACCAAGTTGGCAGTCTGTCAATACCAACTGTCAACATGCATTAATAGCAATTGCCACTTGCGATAAAAGGCACATTCTTTTTGATGTTGACTATTGCTGTACCTGTAAAGAAAAAATGTGCACCAGACTCTTGCATGTTTGGGGCTTTGTAGAAAGCTGTAAAGAAAATATAAAAATTACAAGCAGTCAACGTGGACATAGATGCCCTAAAACACAATAGGGAAAAAAATTGAAATGCAAAGAAAATGCAAACTATTTATGCCAGACCTACCTACCTATCTATTTATCTACCTACCTTCCTACCTACCTACCTATCTATTTATCTACCTACCTACTAATCTACCTACCTGCCTAAATGCTTACATTTTATTTAAATTTATAAGCACTACAGCCAGTTGTACACACAAACTTACTATAAGCTTTGCAGAGAAGCATTACTTCTTACTGCAGATAGTTTTACATATTGCTATGGTGGTGGAGCCAGTGCGGACCGTGGTGGTGGTGATCTTACCACTTTATAACACCTCTTGGGGTCACTTCCTCTACCCTGACATATGTATGCAAACAGCCTGTAAGATAAATGATTGACAACTGAACCACAGACTCTCTCAAGACAAGTATAATTTATTAGATCAACATAACTAATGCGCAGTTATGTTGAGTAATAGGAAAAGAATACACTTATAATAATTATGCTGACAAATGGCCGAAATACTAACAGTAATTTAGAACTAATAAATATGGCGACATTTTTTCACATTTGAGTAAAAAATGACCCAGGAATTATGACCGAAAGTTACGTTTGGAACAGACGCATTTAGCAGAAAAAAGAAACACAATTTTATTTAATACCAAACATTTTATTAAACTATTTTTTATAATATACAGTACATATAATACAAATAAAAGGTGTGATGTCTATTTGGGTGTGGTCCCGTAGGGTTAACTTCATGGTGTCATGCATTAACCATTTACCGGAAAAAAAACTATTTGTTTTTCCACAGTCGTTTTTCCACAGCCACCCAGAGAAAGCATCAGCTATGACAAAGACCATTCTGCCCAGAATGGGCCCCGCGTAATCTAAATGTATGCGGACACCACCACCACCACCACCATAAACTGGCCCTTGCTCGCCCCTTCATGCAGAATCGGTAAAAACTTCACTCTTAAAGAGGGGGTACCACAAAACGCTCTCCCCAATACAATATGCTCCTATCACTAGATAACTGGTCGAACTTTGTCTTAAAAGGTTTGACGTCTATTTGGGTGTGGTCCCCTGACCAATCACCCGCGATTACCAATATTAAGCCGACATTTGGCGGGATATTAATAATATATCGAAATATAAATAAGCTAACAATATTGTGGCCGAATGGCCATATAACGAACATATAACATATAACGAACATCACTAACATAACATGAATGGAACATTCTTACTGTCTTGAGATGTGTTTTCCTGATCGAACCTTGTCTTAAAAGGTTTGGTGTCTATTTGGGTGTGATTCCCTGACCACTCACCCGCGACTACCATACTTAACACTCTCCTCAACAGAGGATTGCGGCCAAAACAAGATTCTCTTCTTGTAGTTCTGTCATGATAAATAAATAAAGGTGAAATTGTTCCAATTTCTCGGAAAATTTAAACTTTTCTAATTCTACCTTAAATACTACAAAAAAGAAACAAAATTTTATTGTAAGATCTAAAATTCAGTTCGTTGAATATTTTTGTCAATCGGTAATTGTTTCCAGATATAGCCCCTGTAATGTCATTTACGAATGCGTATGGGAATTTCTTCCCAAAAAACATTTTAAGCTGATCCATATACGAGCAAGGCAGAACTTTCTCTCCAGTCGCCAAATAGTTTTTCCCGGGAATTCCCAGGAAGGACCCTCTAGTTTAGTGTAGTGTAAGCCAGTGTTAGCAGGTGTTTAGGAATGTTGTTAATCCAAGGTAACATTATTTAACTACTTTTCTAATTCTACCTTAAATACTACAAAAAAGAAACACAATTTTATTTAATACCAAACATT
>JAQIXU010002772.1:0-10900 GCA_034701245.1 Strigamia transsilvanica
ATAGCTGCATTGAAAGAGTCATTTCCTCTTGTTTGTCTGATTTAAACCAGTCTGGATTAGGGACGCATGATTCATTTTGAATGCGATGAGATTAAAAGGTGGCAGTTGGGGTATGGAGTGCACAAATAAGGAGCCATAACCGAAACGAAAACAATTAAAAACTTACTCGAATTTCTCTCTATTATTGCGGGATGCGGGATAAATTTCAATAGCAATTAACTCTTGCGAAACTGGGCAAAACATAGAAAATGCAAAACAGATGGAATATAGGCGCTGGAGGTTTAAAAAGATGTGGCAGAAATTTGAGAGGCATCCATTTAACTTTTGTAACTAAGCTATAGAACAACACGAGCGGAATTCGGAATTCGAAATCCAAAAAGTCTTTCTTGACTGATACAACGCCACAGAAATACACAGAAATACATGTAAACACATTTAAACAGAACGAAGTGGATTTATAGTAAAACTAATAAAAACATTAATTTAGATAATAAAAAAATTCTTCCTATTGAGGAAGAAAAAAACATTGTGCAATTCCAAAAATCAATATCTCTAATTTGCAAGAAATTAACGTCATTGATTCGTCTTCCGTCTACCGTCATCAAAATAATTCTATTCTCATTTAATTGAAATGGAGCGTGCCTAGCAACCCACATAGCACCCGCTTAACAATTCTCTTTCCCTTTTTAATTTCCTTTTTTCTTTTTTTCTTTTTTTTTTTTATTTATTTTCTATCCTCCTTTCTTTACCATCAAACTTTCTCATCAGCATAGTGGCAGACTCATTAGCTTTAATCTCTTTTTATCGAGTTCCAACGGTCCTCATGAATTCTACTTTTAACACGCCAAAAACCAGCAAATAATAGTAATAATAGTAATAATAAAAAATTCAAATCTTTCACTCTTAAATATGGCCACAGACATACAATCTCATCTTCAATCTCCAACTTATAATTCCATTCTTTATACTCGATTTCAATCCATTTTTCTGGACTCACAAAAATACAATTTTCTAAAATCCACTGTATCATGCAGTTTAGAAATCCCATTTTCGTAAAAAATTGAATTTCTTTTTTGGTAATGATTCAATAAATTGAAGCAAACAAAGAAAAAATGAAGAGAATGGGAGTATTGTAGTGCTTTGTCGACTTTTTATTTCTACTATCTGTTTAATATGTGACTCAGTTTCCAATTGGACGATTATGTAAACATATTTATTCATTTCTATTTCCTGGCCAGTTTGAGCTTATGAGCGAGCATAATTTTGTAGATTGCTGAGTGTCAATACGATAACTGAGGCAGAGATTGCACATCATAACTTCCATTCATCCATCAGATCCTACTCTTTTGTTGACACAATGTTGAAAGTCATATAACAATCAGAAAGCACAAACAGCATTCAAAAAACCACAGAAATGGATTATTATTTGGCATTCATTCCACCGAGTATTGATCCTATTAGCAATTATTATATGTACATACAGTATATACAGTACCGTGAGTCGAATGGATTAAGCCGCAACAAAGCAAAATCTTGCGTCAAATAATATAAATTCACATTTGAGAGTCGAGACAAGCAGCTGAAATTCCGAGCGAATTAGGTTGCATAAATCAAATGTCACAATAGCATCTTCGACGATCCAATATACTGAAGATAGGAGCAGTTTGCGCACATAAAAGACGAGGAATTTGCAACACGATCTTGACGACATTATCTCTGTCGTGTTAATCAACTTAGTTTGCACCCAAATAACTGAAAAGTGCAAACTAAGGGAACATCTCAACTTAAATCACATTGGCAAATGCTACAACCACAAGCACATTCACCTATCGATTTTTCACCCCTCTTCAAATTTCTCACATTCTCGTTTACTTCACTAAACTTCGGATTCAAAGGACGAAAATGTGGCCGAATTCATCGAAAATCCGCTCACTTTTCATCTACGTACTGATGAATGTTTACATATTGCTAATAAAAATAATTTTATGCGTGCTATTTGCGCAGCTCCATCACCAATATGTTTTGCCGCTGTCGCTCTTAAAGATGGAGGAAATCGATTTACGCTACTAAAATAGATTAATGTTTTCTTACCCGTATGCACAATGAGAGCGCAATTTGCAATAGCTATAAGCGACAATAATTTTTAAAAAACGCGTATAATCGGGCAAATTTGGCGTGCTTAATCTGTTAGAAAATTGACAACATTGATCCAAAAAATGCTAAAACATCCGTTTTTCTCTTTAATTTTAACCCTTGGAGGAACAATTCTCAGGTCCACACGTTAAAGCGCCGTTTACATTCTTTTCGTTCGCTACTAAATAAATAGAGGGCGCATGCGCAGACGTATATCTTTAAATTGATAATTTAATTACCAGTGAGGTCTGCTGGTGATAGTTAGAATGTGTTAGATGTAGCTGTTAGTTAAAGTGCTCTGTCTAATGCAGTAAAGCCCACAAAATTGTTATGCTGGAGTTATGCAGAATTTTTCAATTTGCAATACGGTAACTGATTAAATAAATAACCAATGACTACAATTTCACCTGGTACAAAGTTTATCACAAAATAGATTTTAAAAAATGTTTCCTATTCAAGACAGTGGAAAGTGGCTGTCCCTAAACAGCTATAGCCTAATTACGCCTCCAAGGATTGTATTAGAAAATACATTAATACAGGTTAAACAATACATCTAATAACTCTTTATTGCAAGTGTTGAACTAATAAAAAGAGCAATAATATTTTTTTTCAAACTTTCCACTAGTTTAAACTTTAAGATGAAAACAATTCGACATTTTGTCTTCTTAAAACTAAAACATAGCGGCGAAACGACACGAACCTCAAAATTGCCATTTTGCAGCATAAAAAAATAACCTCTCCTCCAAGATTTGCAATCTTAAAGGTCACGTAGAGGGAAGACGGAAAGAAAAAAAAACAAGAAGAGTTCAGCAATAACGTGATGGCGCCCACATGACAAAAATGAAGACAAACAGCGTTACCCCACTTCCATACTCCCCCTTTTCCCATCATCTATACTATACCCCTTTTTCCCATGAGCGCAGAGCGAGCGAGCGAAGAACTCAAGGTTAGCACTGCAGAGCTGGGCAATGATTTGACGGAGAATGAGCGCCTTCACTTGAGTGGAACCCATCCCCCAGCCACAATTGGCGCCTGAGCAATAGAGAATACGAAACGGGCCACGAGAATTTACTAGCGCGGCGCCACGAGTCGCAATATCCAGATATTGCGCGGAAATTATATAAGGACGACGCTCTTGCGACTTTTCGACCTCGATAAACAAAACAAGACAATTCGAAAAGCCCACATTGCATTTTTTTAATCCTTATTTCATACACGTATACAATTTACAAAATGAAAAGTAAAAAAAAAATATATAAACAGAAACATCTGTGCATCACATGCAGCCAGTGAAATTATAACGTTACATTACAAGGCAGTAATCAATTTTTTATGGGTACTTTAAAGGGGACAAAAAACGAAATAAAAAGAGCCCGATGTTAGGCAAATGCAGTTTGGGTAGCTACAGGAACAAAAAAAAATAAAAGGGGGCGGGAAAAAGAAAAGAAAAAGAAAAAGAAAGGGAAAGGGTGTTGCTTGTAAAATTGACTTTAAAAACTGATGAAAATTTTACCGTCTACACCGTAATATTTCATGAGGGTAATCACGGATGTTATATACGGCCCGATTCGGCCTTAAATTACGACCGCATAACTTTGCACGAGCAAATATTTCAAACTATAACTCCACGCAACAAACCAAGCGAAAGTGCCGAGTCTATCAAACAAGAAACTCACTCTCCAACACAGTTTAGTGTTCAATGATACTTGAATAAAAGGAACGAATTTCCATACCGTGTTCAACTTTTGAATGAAAAGAAAAATGATTTTCTTGCCAAAATTGTTCAGATATACGAGTAGCGCAGGAAATCCTTTCAAATTATTCTAATATGTGTTTTTCAATTCTTCTTTTTTTTTTATTTTATTGCCAGAGGAAAAAAAGAGAAATTTAATAATTGGAAATTTGCATACATGTTTTTCAAGCGGTTAGCCGTATTTCTATTAAGCACACGCGTTACTTAGTCAATAACCGTAGAAAAATGCATAAAGCTGTCATTGAAGCATCAGTTTTAAAAGGGTTAATCGACAAGGGCCTCGAAATCCCTTTCCCCTCACGAGTGACGACGCATTCCATTATGACAAACCACTCCGCTCCGCTCCGCATTCGGAATCACTTCATTGCAACGGCCGCCACTCTTAGTCGATCGTACAACAATAACGTGGCTCGTTTACTATAAATCACACGCGGGAATGTGCATCGCTTGACATGCATAAATGCGCCAACCTCAAAACTTGAATCACACTTTGCTACCTCAATAGCTTCGATGGCAAACTATGGCTAAACCAACATGAGAAAATGCGACTCCTCACGCCATAAAAATACGTCTCTCCCTGCAATATGCCACGGCATTATGCAAGTTGACCAAATCATCGCATTTCTTTATCGCATATTATGGCACGCACAACGTGGAGTTAGAATAAATTGAACAAAACTCCAGAAATATGCAGCACCAATATCAACCAATTGTTTACACAAGTAGGAGGATTTTTAATTGCAAAAAACGGGTTGAATAAAAACACAATTTTGTACAATTCGCACGAATGCTGTTTCTGACATTGGAAGAATCAATACGCTCAATCTGCTACTCCTGAATGCGCTCACTGGCTCAGTTGAGTATTGAGTTTGAAAAAATAAATTATTTTATTCTTTAATCCTTGACTGCCAGCTGCCAGAGGTGATATCCGAGCTGCAAAATTCATTTTATCCCACAGAAATAATCATTGAATTACTCACGTCTAAGTAAAATAGTTTATTAAGCTTATTAAAATCTTATCTCGAGTAAATTAAATTAAAAACAGAAATGAATGAATGAATGAGTGTTTATCTATAATTTGATTGAAATGTGTGCATGCATAAACAGGTTTCCTTTATCATTCATTTTGTGCTCATTTTAATTCTAACCGATAAATTGTGATAATACTCGCACTAAAATCATTACAAGACGTTTTTTTCAAAATCCGAGGCTGATTACGAGACATTTGGAGAAAAAGAGGCGAGCAAGTCTTGTTTTTATTAGTCAATTCATCATAGAGCAAAACAACCAAGAGCGCAAGAACAGACAGCGCGCACATACAGACAAGAACAAAAAAAACCCTTGAGACACTAAAACAGAAAGATACGCAATTCAGGAGGATGGCAACTTGTAGGTTGGTGGCTGGGGCAAAGAAACAAAGACCTGGGTGAATGTGTAGCAGTAAATCAAGATGATGTGATTCAGTGTAGACATGGCATGACCATCACTCATCGGCATTTCTGTCATCTTCCAACTCAATGAAAACCTCCCACTACGTTTCCCATATTTTTTTTTTCGGGGGGGGGGGGGGGGGGGGGGGAAAGGGTCCTAAACCCAAGAATCTATTTTATTCTCGTTCAATTTATAAGCGATAACATTTTATCGGTTAGCCTGCAGTCGCGTAAATTGTTGACATCTCTTTTGTCAAAATTCAACTTAAAGAAAAGTAGCCAGCTATTGCAACTAATTATAATTAAAACATCCTGAATCTAAGCCGGATTTGAATAATAATAATAATAATAATACTAAATTATGAATATATTACATAGTGTAATTTGCTAAATTTGCTAAATGACTAAAGAAATGCATTTCGACAAAAGTTTTGAAAAAATTGCAAAGTTTCTGCAGCAGCGAGTTGAGAGGCTTAATAACCTCCCATTTCGAGCAATAACAACTGTCTAAATGCAACATTTGTGTTAAAGAATTGCACGAAAATTTAATCCACTTGAGGCGCAAAATAATAAGATGTTTTACATCCTCATCATCAGCTTTGCAGCATCACCGAGTGTTACAGTGAAAACAACCATTCAGAGGTCAAAACTATTCCATTACTTGCCCTTTAAAACCCAAACGTTCTTCTTCTTCCTCACAACACTGCTTACTTAGGTAAATCCCACGACATGAAAAATAACAAAAGATATCAAATATGCGCATGAATTCGCAATTTTTTGCAATACCCTTTCTTGCTTTTGTAATAAATTAAAACAACTTTAGAATAATAAGAGAACAAAAATTTTTTTCACTCGGCTGCTCATAAAAGCCGGCTTTGCCACACAATTCTAATTTGGCAGCGTCTAAAGTATGAACTGTGGCTGTTTTGAATTTTTTCCTCTTAAAGAAGACGGAGAGAAAGAAAGGAAGAAAGAAAGAAAGAAAGAAGGGAATGCAATGGAATGGGCGAGAGAAAGAGAAAGAGAAAGAAAAAGAGAAAGAAAAAGCAAGAGAAAAGCCTCCAGGTAAATGATTCAACGGCAGCGCCTCTTTGTTGATTAAATGGCTAAATTTGGCTAAATTCCTCGCTTCTGCGTTTGAAAACACGTTTGAAAACACGTTTGAAAACACCATGTAAACTCGTGCATGATGCGCGCGTGCTGTGCTGCAAACGCTTGTCCAAAAATGCAGTAACACTTGGCTTTGCTTACACTTTATTGCATCCGTGACGTCGCTCAGCGCCAATGATAATCACAGACAAAGCAATTCTATATTAATAGAAAGAAAAATACAAACTTGAAAAAAGAAGAACGTAGCAGAAATTCGATTGGCTGAAAAACAAGCTAGAATTGTTGCCAACAGCCCGTGCATGTCTGCGGGAGATGCGATCACGACATTCCATCAATTTCTCTCATAACGACCTAAAGTGGGCGCTGAGCAAACCGACGAAAACTAGATTAAGTTGTGTTGGAGGACCCAACAAACCCTCCGACGGGTACTAGTGCATTGTAAATGGAGAGGGTAAAAAAATAGTTATTGCTTATTATAAATCTGTCACAAGTCTACAAGTAATCAGACTCCTTTATGGGCTTTTCCATTCAGAATCAACTGGAAAACAAACCACGAGAGTAAACAAATTGCAGAAAAATCGCGTGAAACACATTTACAGTTGCGTGATTTATTTTCTATTTCTACGTTGGCTGCACAGTCTGCGATTATATCAGAAAGTATCAAAAATAGGAATAAGGAATGCAAATCGCAAAAAATAAATAGCAGCCGTTGAGAAATTTATTCCAGGCCACATATTTCTCCCCTGCTAAGTTTGTCTTGAGTTTTTCAAAACAAAACAGATCATGCCACTTCGAGATTGTCAAACAAGATAAGTAACTAAGACTGTCCATTAAACTTACAGAGAAAAAGGACAGCAACCCGATAAAACTGCACGAGCAAGTTAATATCTAGATTTTTGTTTACATTCCAAATTGGCAAGTTTTGTTTCCTTTACACGTTTGATTTTTCAATTTCATTGTAATTGTGACGTACAGTCTAGCTAGGCTGTGAGCAATACCGTCATGTGCTTGTACCAAATACTCAACCACAATTCTTGTCCATTTTGCAATCTACAATTGCCGCACAAAATGGTTTATTTTCCCCAATGTAACAAAATTGAATGCAAATCTTAAACTGATTTATTCAAGCAATTACAAAACAATCACGAAACAAAACAACAGTCCGGTCGCTAGGTGGCGCTGCCACTCACAGTTTGCAGTAATTTGAATGTATAAATGTAGCTGGTCCCTTCCCTCATCCCCATCCCCATCCCCATCCCCATCCCCAAGCCCATGCCACCACCTTGTTTTATCTGCTGCCGATGCTGATGCTGCATCTGCTTGTGGATCAACTTCCATCACTTCCCATCCATTGCTCTTTTTAAGCAGCACTTTTAGTCGAAAACTCCAGATGGAGTATTTGTAAAAGTCCAACTTCTCCATGTGGTGGAGTTACTGGAGTGGGAGTGCTTGGATCGCCATCTTGGAAAATCTGAAGTGAATTTCAGTAGCAAAAAATCTTCTTTCTTAAAGCTCAAAAAATAGTTCAAGCAGCAGTCTCCAAAACGAGAAGCTGAAATCTGCACCTCGTTTTGTGTTCAAAATAAGTGCCTAAACAATTAACCAATCATGTATTAAGGTCTCAAACGAAGCAACTTCAAATAAAGTCAGTCAACTTACTTGAACCTTGGACACAAACAAAGTCTTGTTACCGCGAGGATAAAATAAACAATCAGCAATCCATCTTTTCACTTTGCAGTTACATCAAATAAATAAATTGATAAGTAAATAAAAACTCGCGTTCTCTAGTTGCAGCTAAAGTAAATAGAAGAGACGCGGAGACATGGAATGCACACGTTAGTAATGACCAGTAAATGAATCAAACTTGTTATTTAGCGTTCGGTTCGATCCACCAATGAAATCACAAAAATGTACATACAGTAGCTTCCGATCAATCTACTCTGAAATGGCCATGTTTTTATTTCATTTGTCTATTTAACAGATGACAAATTCATATGGTTAGGATCACGTAGCAATTTATAGTATAAACACACATGCTAACGTTTGTTACTGTAAAAAAAAATTGGATTTGAATCTAACTAGGTGCATTTCAAGCAGTAATTAATTACCTGAAACCGTCTAACTGCTAAAATGTGGCTTCAACTTGTCAATATTTCTTTGGAAATTGCGTTTCCATTGCAATTTCTCGACAAAAAATCGGATATTGATGTCTGAGGTTTGGATTGCAAAAAAAGTGTCTTGTCAGGTAGAAGGTTTAAATTTAACCATTTTACCTTGTGCGTACAAATGATATGCCATTGGTCACCGGTAATGACAATGGCAGAAAAGCTCATTCGTCTGCATAATAATACCGGTACATAAGAACTGAGATGAGAAATGTGAGAATTGATAGCATTTTGTACAGAACACTCAGCTCTTCAATAAATCATAACCTTCCTTCATCAATGGTGAATGGAATATTGACATTAATCGAGAATATACGGTATGTCGCAGCACCGTGTAATTAGCTAGATCGGAATATTACTAGCCAGCTGAGATAAGCTTATTCCAAAATAGGTAGGGAACAAAGCAATAAAGGGTGTTTACTTTAAAGTAATCAAGCTGAATAAATTAAACTAAAACCTAATTATGAAATCCAAAATCAAGTTGACCGAGCAAACATGTACGTAGAGGGTAGATCTCTTTTCCTTCTACCTGCAACGATAAGCAACGTTTCATCCAACCAAGATCAAAGGTCATTTGCTTGATCAATTGCACTTTTTAAAATTCCATTAACGAGAAATACATTCAATTTATTCAGCCTTTTCGCTTTAAAATAAACACGCTGTATGTTCTCTTGAAAAGACACTGTATGTAATGTAATTTCACGACAATTTAATTGAACAAGTTAATGATATCGCCACTGATGGGAAGCAGCAACAGGCTTGTAAATCACGATCCGGAGTCGAACTGAAACACGCATCAATGTCACAACTAAGTGAGTGACACAAATTGTTCGCTCGAAATAGCATTAAACATTTATTAACTGCCATCCATATCGAAAAACTGCTTCGTAAAATCGTAGTCAACGATTGAATCCTGATGGAACATTTCCGACTGCAGTTCCAAATCCCATCATAGGGTATTACGTACTCAATGATCCTCGGATAACTGACCAAACTCCGAGAACCTTAGCTGCATACAAAATTAAACACAGTTGTTGACTTCGTTATACGGTCTATTTGCAAATCATACAAAAATAAAATAAATTTTAAAAAAAGGCTCAAAATTTACCACAAGTTTTGGGAAATAAAATTCACAGTAAGGTATCCGCAAACCCAATCGAGGTGGATTAGTTCGCAATTACGGCAAAACAATTCGATTAGCTATTCGTTCACAGAATACAAAATCAAAGATCACTAGCATTGCAGAAACACCGAATCAAAATGAAAACCTAGCAAATCTGACGAGCGCATGACGAGCGCAAGAGTAGGATTTCCTGATTTCGCCAAGAAAGAAGAATAAAACAAAGAAAGAAATCTTTTTTCATTCGTCGCAACAAAACAATCATTCTTTTCCGTATAAAAGAACGATCTTGGAAGAATGGAACCAAAGTTGTGTGCAGAATATTCATGTTCATGTAGGTGGGAATGCAGCTTTAAGCAGGACTCATTTCCCTGAATTTCAAACAAAGAACGAACGAACGAACGAACTTTCATTCCTTCTGTCGTTTTTTACTGTTCCATAAAATATGATTTAATTCGGCTTTCTATTTTTATTCCTTGAAAAATAGCCAATTGTCGCCCAGAATGCAATCGTATCCAATTTGCTCACGATGGTATGGAAACAACTACGTAACTAAAGTTGTCATCAGTTTTAACTTCTGTACTGTACAAACAATTAGACGTCATTTTTCATTTCACACCCCGCACAAAAAAATTGAATTAAATAAACCTGTGCACACGCACATCTATTAATAATTTACAAACCACACACCCAAGGCCCCAGCCTCAGCCCCCACGAACTTCGCAGCACTCGACGGTTGGTTACATTGCTCGATACCCACATTTGCTTATTACGTAAATGTGCCAAGTGGAATTTGATTTCCTTTTGCAATTTCTCCATAAAAAAATGCAGGTGATGATGCTCTGTACGAAGCAACCACTTAAAAAGAGATTTTTTGATTTGACTAAAAAAAACTCAAAAAATATTTTTCATTTAAACAGAAAACGTCCAGTTAGATTTCTGGTCTTGTCACACTTCATTTGATACGTAGAAGCAGTCGAAAGGAAGGCGTTTGTACAGACAGATTTACAAAAATTGAGCATGTTAAATATACTTTTCAAACCCAGCTACTGGAAGATACTCCAAGTAGCGTACTGTAAAATATTTACATCTTTGTTTTTTGCACTGCGAGTTTTTTTGAGTTTTTTACATGCAAAATGTACAACTCAGTTTTCGCTTCAGTCATATGAAAATTTAACTGCAGAGTAGC
>JAQIXU010002773.1:0-10892 GCA_034701245.1 Strigamia transsilvanica
TTCATCCTAAAAGTTTTTGCTCCTACCCGTACAGAAATGATGTGGTGATTAGTGATTTTACTTCGAGAATTAACATCCACATTAGGTAAACACTCATCAGTAATATTTGACACAGCCATTACAATATTGTTCTAGATTGCTGACTTTAGATGTCGCTTTGTGAAGAAAAAACAACCATACGTCACTTTTAAAAGCTTACTTTATTAGTATAAAAGTTTATTTTCATCTATTCAAGACATTATTTTCATCATAATATTCTTTTTAAATATAAAACAGATAAAAATCGTATACTATGCTAAGGTCTGGTTTACATTTTTTTTTCAACCACTTTTTAACCAACACTGTAAGTTTCTTATTACTCCTAACATCAATTATACCAATTTGTAAAAATTGAATGAAAACAAGAAAATTAAAAATCTAATTTTAATCTTCACTACATCTAGAATGTTTATATAAAACTCTAAAACTGTCAAGAAATTTTATAAATTTCACTTCACCACACACAACAACATTCTCGATAATATAACACTATTCACCGTACACGTTCTAAAACATTGTAACAAACCATTCTTATTGCTGAAAAAAAATAATAACAATAAAAAACAACGGAGAGACACACACAAAAAAAAAGAACAAAATAGATAATAATTGGAGATCTTAAAATCGGAATAGCTTTGGCATTGAATTATTTTGCAGCTGAAATACATTTAAAAGTACAAAACAGCCACAGAAATGCAGCAAATTTGACTTTCAAAACTGTTTCACCTAAATGAAATAAGGGTTGTATTCCTGAGTGCATACAATTATTGTACTTAGTGGTTTTAAAAAATTAAATAAATTATAATTATTCTTTATGACGATGAATATAAAATTAGATTTTGTACTGAGAAAAAAAATAGGTGTAAAATGTACTATATGGTATTCAGTTGTATATATATATTGTATAATAAAAATGACTTAAGAGTTGTACTCTTTACTGAAATATCTTGTAAGTACTTGAAATATTATGTTATTTATACCATGCACATACACAGACAAGACCTTGTAATCATAAAATATTCTGATTGTTGTTGTATATAACGTTAAAAATATATTTTAAACTCGGAATTCAATGCTAGAATAACAAAATATGAAAAACAATAAACGAAATTAACTGAATTTAATTCAGATGGTGTAATTTCCTGAGTGAAATTCTCCAAATAACGTCACCCAGCATCAAAAGCAAAATCCTTTCCTGAACTTGAACACATATTTGAGTTTGCCTACTACTACTACTACTACATTTACTTACGGTAAATTTAACTCTAATCGTACAAGTTTGCTTAGCAAATAAAAATTCAATTTTTCTTCCTTTAAACAAACTCAAAACTCCTCCACAAATTAAATTTCTTTCCCTCCCCCCCAACATTTCGAAATTACTGAAATTGAAAATGCGAAGCGGCAATGTCTAACAAAATCGATTTTTTTCTTCCATCATTCGAATTTCTAAACTAAACCAACAAAAAATAATTCTAAATATACAAAAGCAATGTAAATTAAATCAAAAATAAATGCTCAATCTTTTTTTCCTTCATAACATTTTACACCTTAAAATTAAACCGATCCAAATCCAATTTGTTTATCCCATGAGTGAAGTTATTTTCTCATCATTTGCCCACATCGTTAACTTCTACATTCTATTTTCCTTTCGAGTTTCCACTACAAATTCAAATCCCCGTCTTCTCCCCACCTTTACTATCCGAAGAAGCCTGTTTCTTCGCAGACTGTTTTTTGTTTAACTCGCTTTGTAATTTCTCCAACTGTACCTTTTTCATCTCAGACACCTTAACCCCCGTGTGCTTCCTCACGTGCTGCGTGTACGCAGCTCTCAAAGCAAACATCCGGAAACAATATTCGCACCGATATGGTTGTTCACCGGTGTGCAGTCTCCGATGCTGATCCCGATTCACCTTCTGCGTGAAGCTCTTTCCACAGAAATCACACTGGTAAGGCTTCTCCCCCGTATGTATTCGTATATGTTTCTGTAAGTGATGCTTGTCGAAAAACGCTTTGCCGCACATTTCGCACATGTGCTCCTTGATGCCTTCGTGCGCACTTTTCATATGCAAATTCAGTGCACTTTTCTGCATGTAACGGTTCCCGCACAGAGGACACGTGTATCTTTCGCCGGTGTGCGATCTGCGGTGCGTATTCAAAGTACTCATTTCAAAATACACTTTGCCGCAGACGTCGCACATGTACGGCCTTTCGCCCGTGTGGCGTCTCCGATGACGTTGCAGGTAGCATTTGGAATAACAGGGCTTTCCGCACACATCGCACCTGAAATCTTCTTTGGCTTCATCGGTTAGGTGCTCGAAATGATGGATGTTCAATCTGTGCCGATTGGAAAATCGCATCGAGCATTTGTCGCACGTGTACGATTTATCCGCGTGACTTTGAAGGTGGTTCGCGAACTCGTCGTTCGACTCAAACTTCAGATTGCAAATGTCGCACGACAATTTCTCGTCCATTTGCGAATGTTCCAATTCCAGATGCTCGACTAAATCTTTTTTACTGTTGATAATCGACGCTTCACATATAGGGCACTTTATTTCGTCAAATTTACTCGACGTGGACGTCACGTCGACGACTTTTTTCCCATTTCCCTTAGTTCGCGTCGACTTTATAATGAGCTTGTTTGTGGACGAAGTTGCTTTGCGGTCGGGTGAAATCCTTCCTCCAATGCACATCACTTTCATAAAGGCAGCTGCTGCTACTGGAATCCGCCGCGCGCTCCATCTCTTTACGTTGCCGCTTTTGCTTTTCGTTTCGTTCGCTTCATCTTCGTCTTCCTCCTCGTCCTCCTCATCCTCGTCGTCTTCCTCCTCCTCTTCCTCTTCGATTTTAATTTCAGGTTTCACTTCGTCGATTTTCTTCGCGCCTTCCTCTTCCGATTGGACGATTTTCTTAAGCCGTTTTCGAAGTGGACGTTTCCGCATCTCGGATTCCTCGTACTCTTCCTGAGTTAGTGGAATCGAAACGGCAGTTGGCTGGTTTGTACTTAAGGACGGATACTGTTGAACAGTATTCACCTCAACTTCGTATTTCTTTTGAGGCTCCAAGATTGTCATTTCGTCGCCAAAATCAGAAGAATCACTCAACATTTCTATTCAAAAATAACCAGTTGTAGCAAAAATTTTTAAAAAAACAAAACATATGTTAAAATTACCCTTGTATTTGTTTCCAGTGTCAATATTTCTCGGTCTCAAATTCCACGACTGACAATTAGATGATTGAGATAAATCATCTTCAATCGTCTTATTAATCATATTTAATGGATGGTATTCAGTTTTGATTTTCACCAAAGCAGTTGGCTCTTCTTGTATATCATCGTTGTGCTAAATTTGGTTTCAAAATTAAATTATTTAAATAAATAAATAAAACGAATGATTTTCACCTTTGGATAATCGGAATAAGAGGGCAGGTCTTGGGATGAAACAACTTCCGAATTCAAGCGATTATTTTGAGCCATGTTTGCTTCTTCACATTCGCATTGTTGATTTTCTTCAAAACTAGAGGCAACTTTGAGGCATCCAGTGTCCCATAGTTTTTGCAGATTGAGCAAATGGGTGAGAAAATGTTGATCAGATTCAAATTTGCCGCAGTCGCGAAGATGACACCATAACTTGTGAGTGTCGACAGGGCAGGAGATTTCGATGGTGCAATACTCGCTGACAAAGTCCTTGTCCGACGTTTCACCAGACTTACTCGAATTAAATGTCATCTGTAGCGTTTGCAAAACCCAGGCTCATTACACCTGAATCAGAGAAAATGTTCAATGTTTACATGCGTCAAAGAATTGAAAAAATCAGCTTAGTTACCATTTCATACACGTCCAGCATGAACTTAATGCTGCGTACAGTTGAAAAATAATGACTGAATAGAGAATTCTGTAAATTTACGCGTTTTTTTGATGAGAAAAACAAACACTCAATGTTTTGCAACATATGTCCACCATTTTGAAATTAAAATATGTCCCCCTACCGACGAAAAGTGGAAACGTACAAGCCCACTACGAAATTAATTTGGTTTAATAGTTAAAAAACAAATAAAGCAAAAATTATAGCACTATTTTTTTGCATACAAAATCACAATCAATTTATTTTTCAATGTGGTTCGTACTTTATAGAGGTCACTGCCGAACCATTCAAATCATGGCGGCGATGTGCAGCATGACGGGCTTTCATGCTGTAGTCAAATCTCGAAGTTTAGCATCTATGAATTTAACGTTCATTCGATCGGGATCACATCTACGATATGTTAGACCTTTGTTCCTCACATTCTATACAAGAATCAAAACTAACCAACATTGCTGCAAAATTTCCACCCACCTGATTAGTCAAAATCACCGGAATTTTTGCTTTAACCGTAATCAATGGCCAGCTGATGCTCAATGTTTACCATTGAATCAGTACACAAAATTTCCCACGCTGATGGGCAAGTTCTCGACCACTCCAGATCCCCCGCCGCAGCAGCCAATTCCCGCCCCAAGTGTTGGCCAACCTGGTCAAGAACATCAGGGTTCTAAATCAATACCACCTAATACAGATTTCCAAGCCAGAGTCATGAAATATACTTTGTTTGGATTTGGTCTAATGTTATCTGCCATGTCAGGTTTTCTCGTTATGTCTTGGGGTAA
Organism: Strigamia transsilvanica; assembly: GCA_034701245.1. NCBI lineage: Eukaryota > Metazoa > Arthropoda > Chilopoda > Geophilomorpha > Linotaeniidae > Strigamia > Strigamia transsilvanica. The sequence continues at coordinate 4,679 of JAQIXU010002773.1, forward strand.
ACGAATTAAATAATTTTATTCTCCCACAACATTTAATGCTTATTTTTATTTTTTTAAACTACCATAGGTCAAGAACCGATTGATGAAACTGGAACTAGGGTTTGTTTATGTCGGTTTAAGCAATAAAAATAATTATAAATAAAAATGTATTTTTGTAGGTAAAAGATGAGTACAGTGACTGTAAGTGGAATGTAATTGTGAAATATAGATGAAGTAAGTAATAATGAAGAACTTGATTTAGTACCTGCGTGGAAAGCCTACTTACTGAGAACATGGAAAGAAATTAATTATTACGATAAAGTAAAATATTATTATTGTGGAAAAATAATAATAATAACGTTTCGTTAATTATTTGACAATTCCAGCTAATCAAAGAGCCGTCTAGAGACAAGTTACTTCCGGATCCACTGACGGAACCTTATTACCAACCCCCCTACACACTAGTCATGGAAATGACTGGCATTTTGGTTCATCCTGATTGGACTGTACGTGTTTATTCGATACCCTAAACGTGATGTTAAAAACTGATAATTATTTAAATTAGTACAAAACTGGTTGGAGGTTCAAGAAACGTCCGGCGGTGGACTATTTTCTTCAACAAGTAGGCCCTCCTTTATACGAAGTAGTTATTTACACTTCGGAGCAAGGATTTGTAAGCTGCCACGAAATAATACGAATGTATGCGTCAAATAATTGATTTGATTATTTTCTGTAGACGGCATTTCCTATTCTCGATACCTTAGATCCGAATGGATACATTATGTATCGCTTGTTCAGGGATGCGACTCGATATACAAAGGGGCACCACATTAAGGCAAATTAGTTAAAATTGTCAAGATTATTTATGAAATTATTGTTTTTTTGTATTTTTGTTGTTGTTGCAGGATCTGTCGTGTCTAAATCGGGATTTATCAAAAGTAATTTTCATCGATTGGAATGAAAAATCGTTTCAGATGCAACCCGAAAATGCATTGAAATTGAAAAAATGGCAAGGCAATGACGAAGATCGGAGTTTAGTCGACTTAGCCTCATTTTTACGCAGTCAGTATTACGTTATTTACTTTCTCTCGGTTTTGGGTTCTTATTTCTTTTTATATTTCTTATGTTCCAGCCGTAGCTACGAGTGAAGTAGACGACGTGCGACCAGTTTTATCGTTTTATAAGCAGTTTGATGATCCGCTTGCCGCTTTCAAGGCGAATCAGCAAAGATTACAAGTATGTTTGAACATAATGGATTCGAGTAATCTAAGGAATAATTAAAAATTTATTTTAGGAGGAGCAGAAACGCATCGCAGCGGCAAAAGGAGAATTTTCAGATCGGTCGTTATCGTGGACGAGGAGTTTCTTTAAACGTTGGCAACAATAAACGCATTAGTTGAATTTAATTTTGCCAATATGTTTTGTTTGCAGGATCCAAGTTGACTTAGTAAAGTCAGATTGTAAGAGCTGTGAATTAAATTTTCAATTTTTAGTAATTACGAGCGTGAATACTTTCATACTATGTATGTCAATATCAATCAATTATTTATTACAGTTTCGTACCAAATAAATTATTTCAAGTTGTTGACATCAATTACTTTCGGTACCACATTTGAACATGGCTCATCCTTTTAATCTTTTTTTGAAGCAGTAATACTCCATATAAAAGCGCTTCAGCAGTTGGTGGACAACCTTACGTATAAAACAATGCAGTTAAACGACAATTTTAAAAAAAAAAATCCCTATTTCTTACCTGGAACGTAAATATCAACCGGAATGATACGATCACATCCTCTAACTACAGAATACGAATAATGGTAATACCCGCCACCATTTGCGCAACTACCCATGGATATAACCCATCGTGGTTCCGTCATTTGATCGTACACTTTTCTTAATGCAGGAGCCATTTTATTCGTGAGTGTTCCTGCGACTATGATGCAATCAGCCTGTCGGGGACTAGCTCTGAAAACAACTCCAAAACGGTCCATGTCGTATCTAGGGGCAGCCATATGCATCATTTCAACTGCGCAGCAAGCTAATCCAAACGTCAGTGGCCAAATAGAACCTTTTCGACCCCAGTTCACTAAATCATCAACTCTGGCCACTGCAAATTCAGCAGCATTATTCGTCTGAAATGGGGAGTAACCTTTGCGTTTCGTCGGCAGATTCTGGCCGGCTTGATTTTGTTGCAAACGAATCCTAAAAAGGAAAAGAAAAGAAATTATCGATGGTTTTAAGTTATTTAACTATTGCTCACTGATTTGGCCTCGGACGAAATCCATTGATTAGGATTTTATGGAATATTCGAATACTTGAAGCTGAAAAATATATATAAAACATAAAGATACGTGAGTAAGTAAAATGGATAAAACAAATTACAGAAGACGGCCATCTTTTTAATTGCAATAATCATAGACAACAATTGTTGTAGTTGGAGCTGTGCAAATACTTACTTGTTAGGCACTAATTTGGCGCCATGTCCCGTCCAGGTTCTAAAATCACCACCCGATACCTTCCATTGGATTGGTACAAACACCTGAAAGGGACAATCGCCACTGCTAAAGACACAACTGCCAGTTCCAGGGAGTTTAGAGAAGAAATTAATCACAGCGCTAATGTTTTGCAAATCAAAACCAAATGGGATCAACATGACTCGAACGTGCAACTAGCAGGGAGGTATAAGAATAAATAAATAAATAAAAAATAAAATGAGAATAATGCCGAGAAATTGTCCGCAGAATTGATGAGATTTTTAAATACAAAGAAAAACTTCAAAAATTAAGAAACCAATTGGATAGAGAAATTGCAACTCTGTCAATGGCCAAAGAGCAGGCCGACAGATTTATCCAAGACAAAGAACGTTCATTACAAATAACAAAACACTGTTTGCTAACCAGAGACAAAAGAATTAACTTTGAAGTTGTCAAAGACGGAGTTGAAGACGAATTGGCACAAGTGAATCATCAATTACACTATCGCACCGAATAAAATCTAAATTATTAATTTATGTATAGGAAGTTAAAGTTTCTGAAGGTGCTAAGCAATTGTTGACTGAAAAAGGCAAAGAAGCGTTCGAACAGCTTTGCCTGCTCCAGGAGATTCGTAATCGAGTTGAGAAAGACCTGCAAGATAAACGAACCACTTTGGCTATCGATTGTGATCAGTTGCATTTAGACAATCAAGCGCTGAATAAAAGCTTCAAATTAAAAGCAGATCGTTTACCAGACGGAATGGCAACGTACGAGCAGTGGTTAAACAATACCAATTACCTCGCAATTAGTGCCGAATGCGAGATCCAGACGTCGAGACGAATGAGAGAAATTATATACAATTCTATTTTGCAAAGTGACAACGATTCAATGAGTCAAAAAGAAACGACTGAATTCGAATTTAGGAAACGAATGCAAGAGATGAAACAAGCCATTGATGACCATCAGTGGCAAAAGAGAAATGTAAACGTTCAAACATTTCAATTTATTGATAAAATTCGTTTAATTTTATTTTCAGCTGGAAGACGAATCTGCAAAATTGGAAAGAACTGTTTTTAATTTAGAGGATTCGTACAGGGAAAAATGCAATAACATGCAATTATTGGAAACGCGTTTAGAAAATAGATCCTACCGCCCACAAATGGAGTTATGCCTAGATGATGCCCAAAAACAATTGCTCGGTGAATGGAACCGACTTAAAGGCACAATGGAGACTTTACAAAAGGATATTAGTCAAACAAAGTTAATGAATTTCATCGAATGTTTAATCAATCGAATTAAATGAATCTCGTCCTTTCAGAACACGACTGTACGAACTGAACGAGAACCATCAATTTACAACTGATAGTTTGCGTGACAAACTAAAAGCGTTGGAATTGGATCAAAGATGTATGGAAGAGAGACAGAAATTGCCGAATACGAGCCAAAAACTTGACGATACGGACATAATAGCGCATGCGATGGGGATTTACAGGTGTATGCCTGAAACCAATTGGATAGAAGTGGCCACTGATCCGGTCATAACGAGTGGCAGATGGAACGTGTCAAATCCAAATCTTAATCAGTTAAGAACAGCGTGGGAATTAGGCAGAACGGATCCAATGCTCCTTTCCAGTCAGCTGGGTCCAGATGACAATTTCGGACGATCGGGACTTTACGCAAACGCAGTTCCTTGAATTTTAGAAAAAAACGTGTGCAAAAAAATTTGTCTTTCATAAAAATTACCGAGTGAAATTAATCACACCTATTTGCTGATAATAATTTATTACAAAAAAAATGAATCTGTTATTAAAATTTTAAAAACATTTGTACGTAAATATTTCGGATGCACAAATAAAATCTCTGCTTCAGTTTAACAGTTTCTCTTTTTTGTTTTGTTTTTGGGATTTATAAAGAAGACACGAGCAGCAACTCCATCCAATCTCATCTGAACGATGTTGCAATGCAAACTGAATCGTTTATCTACATTAAACAAGAAACAATCACACAAATTGCATTCTGAATTAATTACAATTCAGATTTTCCTACCTTTGTTTGGGGGTGTTTACTTTGTGAACTGGTTCCAGAAACGCACGCACCTTTTGTCCAACGTAATTTCCACAAACAATTCCAAAACCAGTAGTCCACCATCCTTTACCAGTGATTATGTAACGTTTCATTAGCCACCAAACAGTACCGCCACTAATAATTTGCACCCAAAACCAAAACATTAATGCGTAAGACATGTAGGCTTACTACTCAAAACTCAATATTATTTATCATGACGACCAACAGATGGCAAGTCTCCCGTTGAACTAAAAAGAAACAAAACAAAGCAACCCCATCAACTTCGAGTTGGCTTCTCCTTGCACATTATTCATTTCTATTTTGAATGCACCTAATTTCTTTTCTTAAATTTCTGTATATGCATTTTTAAATAAATAAAGAAACTACAATAGCAAAGGAAATTACACCTCCAAGTTCAACAGATGACTGTGCTTTTATATACTTTTGCGATTAAGGTGCTCCGAAGCTTGACTACGTGCCCACGCCCAGTTTATCTGCAAATAACCGTGGTAAACACGAGTCATTTTTAGCGTTTTAAAACCGTCAACACAAGTGCAAGGGAGCTCTGAATTTGAGCTCAAAACATTCTAAGTTTATCATACCAATATGGTGAGTCCTAAATTGCTAAATACCAGATCGAATGATAGCTATTGTGATTATCTTTCGGTCTTTTCAATTGTTTTCTGAGCATTTCCTTTGCCATTAAGATATTTAAGCTATAAATACCAAGACAGAAATGGAAACCTCAAACGTCACTAGAACGGCTCTTCCGCATGCACTTTGCCTCAGGGAATTTGATATTAACTTTAACTTATGAGTAACATCAATATCTTTTTCAGTTCAGGTACGACAAGGTGTCAGTCATGTCTATTGAAGTGTTTGTCACAAATGCCAAAAATTTACCAAATGTTGAAAAATTTGGAAAAAGTGATCCATACGTTACAATTTCAATACAAGGTAGGTGAAATAATATGCGGGAATTATATTTGCTGATATTTGGGGAAAATTATTGAGTTTGGAGAATTTTATGTTTTGATAAATGCAGCCCATGATTTTTATATCATATAAATTTAGTACGATTGAGTTGTTGGGATAATTAGTAAATTAAAGTGTTTGTTCTCCTAAGTAGTGTCTCCAAGAGATATTTATTACCCGATGACATTGTAAAATTTGTTGTCACAAAGTACAGTTGCAATTGAGTTGCAAAACCGGTATATTACACTTGTTCTTTTCTATAGGTGTGTCCATTAGGTATAAATGAAATAAAGATTTATAAAATTGGTTGTTTACAGAGCAAATTATAGATAATTTTTTAAATTACAATTAATAACTGATCCACGCCATAAGTATAGAAGTATATACTAAACAAACAAATTAATTAAATTAAGAATGAACGAAAATTAAATGACAGCCTTGAGAGAAATGCCATTAATTAACACTATACTGATGTAAGTGTCAATTTATGCACTTCCTGCTGATGATTTTGTTTTAAAAAATGGCAAAACAAAATATCTCAAGTTTCTTTAAGAATTTGATAACCAACATGTGTTGTAGTCATATTCTACCAAGTAATACACAAATGTGCATACATTTCCAATTACACATCTCGTGAAAGAATTTTTAAAAATTTCTAAAATCTATAAATTAAAAATTTCTAAAATCTATAAATTAAAAATTTCTAAAATCTATAAATTAAA
>JAQIXU010002774.1:0-10879 GCA_034701245.1 Strigamia transsilvanica
GCAACTAACATCTGCTCGTCGTGGAAGAACGGCTCCAATGTTCGATCGAACATGGTAAACATCAAATGGAACAAGTAATAAAATAACGAAACTTAACAAGAAACAGGTAACAACGTTCAAAAGTTCATCCCCACGGGTTTTTCTTGGAAACTGCGCCACTTTAGCAGCTTATAAGTTCCGCATATATCTTTAGATTAATTTGTATCGTTTTCTTCATTTGCTACTAAATAATTCAGGACACGTCCAACGACTTCAGTGTCGACAACTAGTGTGTCTTTATTTTCGATCGCTGGTTGCCAAAGAAACAAAGCAACAAAAGTATACAATAAATTTGCATGAAGTATTATTACGAATAAGTCCAATTATTAAATCACAATAAGTGCTAAACACTTCAGATATAATAAAGGAATTTATTGTTAAAAATAATGAATATACGACAAATTATGGTTGAATTTGTGTGAAATAAAATCAGGTGGTGTTGTGTATCCACCTGCAACCGAACAACACACACCGAGCTATAAAACAAACATCTATTTCTGCTAATAAAAATGTTTTTAAAATTAATTATTTATTTATTTATTTATTTATAATTTATATATCTTTAAAATCTACTTTATGCACCGACAAACTTAAAAAAAGGCACCATAAGATAGTAGGCGCATTCATAAAGCCATTTAAACATGTTTAAATTTTTTAAACCAGTCTAAATTTAAGATTTTACATGTTAAATTTGACATTTAGACTGGTTTAAAAAATGTAAACAAGTTTAAATGACTTTATGAATGCGTCTAGTGTTTTAATGTGTTCTTCTTTAAACAAATCCCTAAACGTCTTTTCCAACTCCAAACAGATTCCTCCAACAACAGCAGTTGGAGTAAACCACCTCTTGATCTGGAATCAATTAAACTTAACAAATTCACATTTTCTCCTACCTTTGGAATACTAAACATGTTGTCAAGACACTTTAGTTTTTCCACTTTTTTTGTAGAATTTTCCAATCGAAATGTTTTCATTCTTAATTTTTGAATTACGCAGCCCCCGGAAATGTCATCAGGGACACAGATGGGATTTTATTTAGAAATTAGTTTTCATTGTTTTTCTTGCACCTAAAAAGCAAATTCCATTATTAAATGTCATTCCATCATATTGTTTACTCTAACTGTGCACTGTCCATACCTGTAATACTTAAATTCCAGAGTTTTAGAGGCCTTCACCTGAAAAGGAAATAGATCACAAAGAAATAAATCATTTAAATAATTTAAAATAAATATGCTTATTTGAGTTAATGCATTGTAAATCGGTTGTAAACATCTTTGTACATTATTTACAACTCAAAGCCTGAAGTTCGAACAACCAACCACAGAGCAGGGACAGAAAAAAAACATTTTACACATAAAATTTGCACATCTGTAAAGTAATTATATAGTATTATCGTATTATCTAAAAAATACACAGAGTAAGTAATAATACATTACATAATATTGGAACAATTCTATCGAAAAATATTAACAGCTTGAAAATAAACATGTGTGCGACATCATGACTACCGTAGTCCTGCATCAGAGAGACATTGGCACGACCAATCACGACTCTCCTCATACTCAGCCAATGAGGCAACAGCTTCTATATGTCAACTATGATGTCATCTTGCTGCTCACACATGTTGCTATCCCTCCAGGTTTTTGAAGCTGTGGATTACATGAAACCAACAAATTCGAAAAAATTTAAAAATTATTTAAAAATAAATTAGAAAATAAATATAAAATAAAGTTATGAAACAAAATAAATTTATCTTATTTTATAAATTTATTTTATTTTGTAAATTCATTTTATTTCACAAACTCATTTTTTTTTATAAATATATTTTATTTCATAAATTTATTTTTAAACAATTTTTCCATTTTTTCTAATGTGTTGGTTTCAAGTAATCCACAGCTCCAAAAACCTCAAGGGATAGATAACATGTGTGAGCACCAAGATAGTTGACATATATAACCTGTTGTCTCATTGGCCGACTGTGAGAACAACCGTGATTGGTCGTGCCAACGTCCCCAACACAGAACTAGACAAAGTGTCAGCGCCTACTCATTGAAAACGTCAAAACCTAGTTCACATTTCCGCCGCCAGATTGAGATAAAAATTGGTATTTTTGTTTTTCCCAATGAAAACAGCCTTACGAACATCATGGCGACTGAAGAAAATAGTAAGCATGAATTGTAACAAATTCCGCCTTTCAGAAATCCAACACTAACATTTGATGTATGAACTAATCGAATAAAATCCCGATACTCACCCACGTTGTTCTCATATCAATACGCCGCTGCCATTACCGCACGATTTTATCTGAAGAGAAGTTTCTTCCAATTGATGGCACCAAATATTGCCACACCGCGCTTAAAACATCTCGATTATTCCTTTCCAGACATTTCAACACACATCGATGAAGACAGGCCGACTAAACCGCTGAAAATCGCGCCCGAAGAACCAGTAGCACCATCGGCCGCCGGTGATAATTCGAAACACAATGGTAAAATCGCTTGTGAATATTAAAACACAGAAAATATTAATGAACTGATTATAATATCGATCGGCAGGTGATGTCGCGATGGAGGAAGCCGTGGCTGGTCCATCGAGTTCCGAGCCGAAGGAAACGGTCGATTTCAAAGTGATTTACAATAAACAGAAGCATGATGTCACTTTCCCACTAGACGACACTGTCGCTATGTTGAAACAACACGTTTCGAAATTAACGGGTGAATTGGCGAAGTTTGAAAAATGAAAAAAGAGTTTTTGAGTTTTTTTTGTGTAGAGGTACCTCCAGCTATGCAAAAAGTGATGTTTAAAGGGTTGGCGAAGGACGATAAAACGCTACGAGAACTGGGAGTTACGAAAGGTGCTAAAATAATGATTGTAGGTTCGACTTTAAACGAGGTTTTAGCTGTTAGCACGCCTTCCGCATCAACGGTAGAGGAATCTCAAGGAGCAACAGGTATAGATTTGGTTTTGAAGTGAAACTTCTACTGGCGCGGCAGGGCAAATTGGCCTGACTACCACGTGACCGTCACGAAAAAGTGAAACGGAAGTGAAACGCGTGTACGTAGCGTACACGTACGATAGACGTTTGCATATTGGAGACATTTTCTTGAATTAAATTCCACGTTACCATTTCGTGCACAAAATCCACTTTTCTTACGGGCTCGGAAGTTTCACTTTTACCGCGCGCGAGAGTCTCGCGTGAATTTTTTTTTTGTTTTGTTTTGGTAATTGGGATTGATGTTGTTTTTGTAGGGACGACGAAAGAACCGTTGAGTAAACAGAAAATGCATAAGAAAATCATAGATAGAGGGGTACCCGAAGATGCCATGCCTGGAATAAGAAACGATAAAGTAGAGAGGTTTTGTTTGTTTGTGGGTTTTGTGTGATTGGTTTTGTTTGGTTTTGTTTCAGGATAGTCTTCCACCTTTTCCACTCTCAGGAATGTTAAATAAAACGGGCGGTAAAGTACGGCTAACGTTTAAATTAGAATTAGATCAATTATGGATAGGAACGAAAGGTAAATTCGAGTGGATTGCATCGTTGGCGTGCATATGATGTTTTGGAATTTGTGGATTGTGATTATTTAAAGTTTGAATGATTTATTTTTTGGTAGAAAGGACAGATAAACTCCCAATGAGCTCAATAAAGAATGTGTCCAGCGAGCCTATTGAAGGTCATGAGGAGTACCACATTGTGGTAGGTAGCGCTGTTCGGAAATAGTAAACACGTAGACCAGCCATTCCGTTACGGAAGTACGCCCAACCCTCGCTTTACGGCCTAGATACGTTCCGGAAAAGATGGCTACAAAGCAAAATGCTGTATAACGAATCGGGGGCCGACTTTTTGGCCGTATATCGAAAATGTTAGGCCGTAAATTCGAAATTTAGCCGTAATGACACAAGGCCGTTATAGCGAAATGCCGTATAAAGAGCAGCCGTATAGCGATGGTTGGGTGTATTATTGTCAACATGTAAAGTTTAAATTACAAAAATGGCCAAAAAAATAATTTCTCACAAAATATTTCTGTTTTAATATGAAAAAGTTTAAAAATATTGTTGATTTTTCAAAGAGCTTTGAATTACTAACAGGGAATTCAACTAGGACCGACCGAGGCATCTCGTTATTGGGTTTATTGGGTACCTGCGCAGTACATCGACGCTATAAAAGATGCAATTCTAGGCAAGTGGCAATTGTTTTAGCAAGAGGAGAGGTGGTCGCTGTAAGGACTCATTAATTTTTTTCCGACCTCTTTGTCCTTATTTTCCCCATTTTCTTATTTTCTTTCTTTCTTTCTTTTGTTTTTGTTACTATTTATTAGTCTGAGTATATTAATTTACATGCTTAACACAAAAGAACAATTGGAATGCAATACCCTTCCTTATCCATGTTTATAATTTCCTTATTTCTAATTCTTTTCCTCATTAGTTTGTGATGCTTTACATTGGTATGAGACAATTCAATCATAGTTAAATAAACTTTAAGATTATGGATTCAAACAATTCAAACAAAAGCAAGAATTCACAGTTTAGTGTTGATTTATTTTAATTTGCTGAATTACTGTTATTATTTTGTTACAATTGTTGTTATCATTATTATTATTATTATTATTATTATTATTATTTCCTTCTTTTGATATATTTTCTTTCGGTTTGTGAGACATTTTCTTCAACATAAAAAAAAATTTGTAATAAAGTTCTAAATTTGATATTTGGAGTACTTATTATTGGAAGCGTATCCCACGCTTTATTTGCCGATGATGATCCTGGCGTTCCTGCGCCGGACAGTGTCCGAATCCCACTCACGAAACCATGACAAGTCAAGATAGGCTGGAAAAACATGGCTTTAAGATGTGTTCATGTAAATAAAGGATTTAAACGTAATACAATGGATTCTCAAATCATATGTAATTTATTGGTGATCGGACATATCCCAACTGAGAATATTCTGGCCAATACAACAGAATGTTAAATACTAAACATAAGTAGAATAAAGACTTGCCAAACTTAACTGCTAACATAGAATGACCGAAAGGGCCCAAATACGATGCAAGTCGAATTGTTGGTTCTTCACGTGTTTTCGTTCCAAGTAAGGTGCGGCTGACTTTCCGTTATTGCCAATATTTGACAATATTTGCCAAAATGAATCGTGTTGCTGGTGCGGAACGATTCAGACCAAATATACTTATTTTACGGAAGCTGTAATGTACAAATTATTACCCGACAGTTGATTCGCATAGGTACTGACCCGCTACGAGAACATAAATGAAAAAAGGTACCATGCCCACGGTTAAGGCAAGCATCCTGGTTTCACATCGTTGATAGCAACAGAATCTTCGACCAACTCTGTGCACACGGCATCCCTAAATTCACCTATGCCCCGTGGACTAGTCTCGTTGGTCCTACGGGTACGAGCAGTATATTGGCCTCTAGCAATCCCAGGGATCTTGGCACATGCCAACCATACTGCCATTCCTTTTGCCCTTGCTGAACAACGTCATGTCTACAACACACTTGACAACGTTCAGGCTGCAGGTGGCTATCGTCACATGCAAGCGATAAGCTTTCATTAATTAGGGGACACCGAGGATTAAGTCATTTGCCAACCTAATAGTAGACTATACACTCAATCCTTGCTTTACGGCCTAGATAGGTTCCGGAAAAGTTGGCTGTAAAGCAAAATGCTGTATAGCGAATCAGGGGCAATTCCCCCTGATTCGTTATGGAATTTCCCGATTTTTGGCCGTATATTGAAAATATTAGGCCGTAAATTCAAATATAGCCATAATATATAAATATAAAGAGCGGCCGTGTAACAAGGGTTGAGTGTATTCCATTCTGTGGAATGTGTAACATAATCTTTAAATGATTTATAAGCTACAATAATATATTCATGGGAATATATTACTCAATCACTTATATTATTTATTAGGCATAAACAATGTTTTATTGCAACATTTGGAGTCGTCGGACTCTTTGCATTCATTCGAATATCTCGCGCCTCGATGGTATGGCGTGGTCAGGGTCAGGCGTTTTATAGCTATCGCTAAAGGATATCAATTCTACTGAATTGATATGTCTATTTATCATCGAATATATTATTTAATAGATCAACAATTGCTCATCTATTTATTACAATATAATCTTTAAATAAAAAAAATGTTAAAATTTAAAAATTATGTCACGGCAAAAAATAGTAGATTGGCGATAATTGCTAATCAGTCACATGATTTCATAGCTGTAATTGAAAATTTGTAGGTGCAAACTTTTTCTTTGTTGCTCTATTTATAATGCGAGGTGTGCAAAGGAAAAAATTCCTGCAGCAAAAACTGTCTATTTCGTAACATAATGTCACCGATATTTACGTTGAAAAATAAAGAAATAAGAATATTTTTTTGCTAGCAACATGTCACAAGATCAAAGATCTCACATTCCTTATTTACCAAAAAAATAATTTTTTTCACACATACAAAAAGCCTTTTTTCATACAAGGACGTCTAACATTATACTTCCAGGATCTCGGTCATTTTAAAATCTTGGTTTTCCGAGACGCGATCAGAGGGTTCCGAGACGAGATCTTGTACCGAGAAAAAAAACGAGATTTTTGATTAATTGATTGATTGTGCAAAACAAATTATTTTTTTAAAAATTTTGTATCTGTATTCTTATACTTTCATACTTCAAACTTATCAATTACCAATCATCTCACAAATCTGAGAAAGAAAAATAAACACACGAGAAAGAAATCAATTTAAATTTAAAATTCAAAGACTTTCTTTGATTGTTTTTATAATCTCGTTAAATCTCGTTTCTGATTCTTTCTCATAATGGAATCTCGTTTTGCCGACACCGAGATTCCAAGACTCAAAAATGGACCCATATGTACGAGACCGAGATCTGCAAGCATAGTCCAACATACATTTCTAAGGTTAAAAAAAATTATTTTTTGTCATGTTGAAAGATGCATTTTACAAGTACACCCATACCTCGCTTTACGGCCGGAAAAGCTGTCCGTAAAGCAAAAAGCCATATAACCAACGTACACGGGGCATTTTCCCGACTTTTTGGCCGTATAACAAACATTGTGGGCCATAATTAAAAAAGGCCGTTATAGCAAAATGCCGCATAAAGAGTAGGCCTGTGCGATAGTGCGATATATCGCATTGCGATATTTAATTTTCAATATCGCAAATTCATATCGCAACTGGATATTGCGTGCGATATATCGCAATATCGCAAAAAATCACAATATCGCTAAAAATCGCAATATTGCCAAAAATCACTGCACTTTCAAAAATCATAACACAGATTTTTTTGGCTATGAATAAAAACTAAATTTCTTGAATTTTTGATTTGTGTCGATTTTCGGTCTAAAATGTCGATTTTCGGTCTAAAATGTTGATTTTTGATCTAAAATGTAGATTTTCGGTCCTAAAATGTCGATTTTTTACAATATTGCGATTTTTTGCGATTTTGCGATATATCATTTTTCCTATGCGATATATCGTTTTTGCGATATATCGCTGCAAAGTGAATACGATTGCCATATCGCATTCATATTCACTTTGAAAAAATATCGCACAGGCCTAATAAAGAGCTGCCGACAACACCGAGGAAAAAAAATTCAATTCAATTTTAATGCACTTGAAAAAATTTACAATTACGTGCTCGAATTTTCCAAAAAAAAAAAACATAAACAAAAAAAATCAAAAAAAAAATCAAAATCATCGCAACTTTAAATCATTATTCCACTAAATCATTAAAAAAAAAATAACAAAAAAAAAAAAATTACAAGTTTATTGCTATACGCTTCAACCTAGTTGCAAAAAAAGTAACGAAAAAAAAACAAGACGAGAACGAAAACAAAAACCAATTCACGTCGCATTCACGAACGAACTGTGGTTATTCACACTCTTCAACGGCACTTTCGCATGCACGGCCTTCGGGAACCTCTCGTGATATCTCTCCAGTCGCAGATACCGCACCGTGATCAAATTCCCGTCGAACCACCACCCGTGCAGCTGCCGAAACACATGTCCCGCCGACTGCGAGTCCACGCACTTCACATAAACGCACCCCTCGCGCGACGACGTGTCCACCTTAATGTGCACGATGCCGTTAATCCGCTGACATTTATCCAAAATGGCGTCCTGAATATGCACGTGCCAATCATCCCCGTACTCAACATCCGGGTCGAACATATTCCGCACTTTCAAACACGAAGTCAGACTCGCGGGCGGCGAGTTGGTCCCGCCGTCCGAGTGCTCGAACGCCTGGCCCTGCCACGCCTTCTTGGCCGACTCGGGGACCCCGACCGGAAGGAGAGAGACCGGCTGCACCCAGCGCCACACTTGGTAGTCCTCGCCGTCCACGTTGCGCAGCTCGACCCTCACGCGCGAGTCGTTGTCGTTGATGAACCGCACGGCCGCGTCCCACAGCGGACGCTTCCGCTTGCGTTCCGCCAGCGGGATGAGCATGTCGCGCACGTGGGGCAGCGGCAAGCACTTGGCGTCCGGCGCGGCGAGCTCGTGGTTCTGCAGGAGCGACATGACGTTGTCGATGAGCGCGTGCATGTCGGCTTCGAAGCGCCGCCGCTTGAGCCAGTGCCAGTAGGCGGCGAAGCCGGACGCCGAGATGAGGGTCAGCACGGAGACGGCGAGCAGGAATTTGTAGAAGACGACGCCGAACGCCTGGCGGAGCCGGCACGCGAAGGATTTGTCGCCGGACACCGACTCCAGCGAGTGGACGGTCGAGATTTGCAGCTCCATCAGCGGCTCGTTGCTCGCGTTGAATAACTTAATCCCGAAGTGCGGGTGCTTCGAGAAGATGGTCAAGCACTCGGAGACCACGTGCTTGAGGGTCAGCGAGTCCGGGAAGTCGGTCCGGAAGTATTGTTCGACTTCGGTCAATAACATGTTGCGTTTTGATGTCTCCGGGTTCGGTGTGCAGTCGTAGGCGCCGGCAGTTTGGCGCAGCTTGTTGCGCAGGCGGTTGAGCAGCGCGAGTTTGTCGCTTTCGCGCAGGTTTGTCGGGTCGCGGGAGGACGGTGCCATGTGGTTGGTGTCGGCGCCGTCCTTCGTGCGTACGTTGACGTAGAGGAGGCCGATGGCGACGAAGAAAACGACGACGATGCTGAGTAATATCATGGAAATGAGGTGCGAACTGCGACTGAAAAAGATTTCTTGGTTGTTGTGGGTGGTTAGGCCTTTCGGTGGGTCGAGGGTATCGCGCTTTTTGTAGAGGGAGTCGGTTTTTAAAACGGGCGGAGGGTTCGTTTTTCGGTTTCTAGTGTAGTTGTGTTTCACGTTTTCTGGGTAGTCCGAGTCGTCGGAGTTGTCTAGGAAGTGCGAGCGGTTCGAGTTTGGGACGATGTTGTTCATGGTTAGGCTGCGGAGGGCGTGCGGGGCGACGTTTAGTGCGGGTTTGTTGTTGCGGTTCGTCCTGTCGGGAGCCGGGAGGGAGAGGCGGTTTCTCCGGCGGAGTTTTCGCGCTGTGGATTTCACGTCGAGGGAGTCGAGGTCGCTCTCGTCCGAGCTGAATGTGAGCAGGCTGCGCGAGTTGAGGGATTTCGGTTGGAGAGAGTTGCGGGTGTTTTTTTTCTTGGTGTCGAGGAGTTCTTTCAGCTTCTTCGTGTAGATGTGCCGGGTTGTGTCTGTGATTGGGCCGGCTTTGTAACCCAATTCCGCGAGCTGACGTCTCAGCCGTTCATTATCGCTCGACGCCATTTGTAATTTCAAACTTGTACGTAGGTGACGCGTGGCGCCATCTGTGTGTGGTAGTGGGAGGATTGGAAAAGTTTGTTTCGGAAAGGAGATTGTAAGGTGTGTGAGAAGAAGTATTTGATGAGGAATAAATTTTTGTTGGAATCCATTTTTGTTTATTTTGGTTTTAATGTTGAAGGCGGGAAAATGAGATGTGGTGATGATCAAACTTCGCGATTAATTCGACTTCCGGGATGACTTTCCATGTGAGTTGTGACAAGATGGAGGTTTTTGTAATGAATTCTGGGATGATAGTTTTCAATTTAGACTGCGTTATGCGCGTTACTATTCATGTATCATTCGATATCATATCGAATTATATTGGCAACCTGAATATTAACTAAAATTTTAAATTTTAAATTCGCAATTGTAAAAAAGTCGACGTCACGACAACAACAACCAGTACTTGCTCCAAACTTTCGGATCCTGGATGACGTCATGAAACCAAAGATCCGATGACGCCAACCATCAAAATGGCCGCGGACCGATGCAATGTCCCGAAAAACGTTCGCATCGGTCACAGAGACCCTCTTACAAGTTAGTAAAGCAACGTGACAATCGCAATTTACATCAACCTCCATTAACTCAAATTAATAACATTTCAGAAATCATCGCCGCACTCACGCCTAAATAAAACAACAGCTAGAACTTGGATTTAAAATGAGTAAACACTTCTACAGGTAAATTTAGTTTCCATACTAATAAGCAATTAAAATATTTACAGCACATCAACTAAGAATTTCGAGCATACTACCGGATTATATCAGATATGTACCACCGAATAGTTAATGAAAAGCTTAAAATATTAAAAACCACTTTGAATTACAGGAAAATAAACATCAATCATCCGGAATAGAGCTTCAAGCATTTCAACAAGATTGGAGGTCCTGGAAACAATCAACAACACGTAATATTTTTATTTCAAACAATTTTTAGTCTAAAATGTCAATTTTTAGTCTAAAATGTCAATTTTTAGTCTAAAATGTAAATTTTTAGTCTAAAATGTAAGTTTTTAGTCTAAAATGTCAATTTTTAGTCTAAAATGTCAATTTTTAGTCTAAAATGTCAATTTTTAGTCTAAAATGT
>JAQIXU010002775.1:0-10871 GCA_034701245.1 Strigamia transsilvanica
CATTTTTTGATAATTGCCAAGCACATTTATTTGCATCATCAAAATTGCATCGAAACAGTTCATCTATAAATATAAGATCTTTAGGTCAATTTGCACTTCTCATTCTGTTCATAGGATTTACCTTGCATTTCTGTATTGTTGGTACTAGTTTCAGGTTCTAGATTTTCAAATAGAGTAAATTAATGGTAGTTATTATTTGGACTTTACTATCATAATCTCTAGAAGTCTATGAATGGAAATATATTGTACCAGTGCAATTTGGGCCTACATGCAGTGTAATGTTATCAATCCCAATAAAGGCTGAACGACTTATTTTATTGGTTGCTTCAAATATTAACTCAAACTCAACAGTGCAGTTAAAAACGACATTTGCTCGACTCCAGTGTGTGAATGAACTATCTTCAACGGCTTGCCAAATTGGTTGTCCCAGTCCTTCTGATCTATCCAACCGATTTACAAGCACTTTAAATGATGTAGTCCCATCTATCCAAATAAAAAGTAAAGCTTATACCGTAATCTGTATAGTGTTGAGATTTCTCTTATTGGGAAATTCCACTACTTACACTTTTCAAATTTCACATATGCAAACTCCAAGCAAAAAGCATGTGACTGTTTAGTGCCTTTAAACGCTTCACTTCTAAGTCTAGACACTGGCTCAACAAGATGTGCACCAATAGTGTAATCCATATAGGCGTACGACCCTATATTTAAACTCATTTGTAAAACTTGATAACAAAGAAGTTAATCATAAAAGCCCTTCTACTGGATCCATACACTATCTGCATAGAAAATTTTTACTCAAACAATAAAAGAGATTTTATGGTAATTTGAAAAAATGAGCAGTGGCAATGCAATCAGGTGTGCAGCACGTGCGTTTGACACGGGCCAACGAGTAATGGGCCCATGGAGGATGAAAATTGTGATTACATATCACGCCATGTACTGAAAATCGGGCCCCTGTTCTAAGCTCGAATGCTCTAAGTGCGAAAGGTCGATTGTTAAATTCTGAATTTCGCACTAGCTACAACTCTGCTAACAGGTCCATCCACCTAACTTCCACACGAAAACTTTGACTTCTTGCTACCCCACGGAAAATGATTATGCTTTCATAGTGCAGCTTTTGGTTGTGCACCAGCTGTAATTTAGGACAATTAAATGACCCTCTCTACCAGTCTCGTACATATAGTTTTGAAATGTTTCAAAAAGTTGGACTATGGAAGTACTTCCACAAATGTTACCATAATCAACTGTAACAGGTCCTACTACGTTGTGCGGATTATAAGTTCTTCCATAACCGATCATCCAATTGTTCTTCTGATCTGGATTATTTATATAACCACAAAAGCCTTTATCAAAGTTACAAGTTCCAGGAAGATCACATGCTGATGGAAGCATCATTATATCATCAATGGCCATGAATGATCCAAGATTTGAATTTGTGAAATTTGCAAAAAACGCAACCTGGAAATAAAGTAATTGAATAAATATGCTTGATTTCTGTTGTCATCAATGTTTTTACATGAAAGTCCTCATATGCACTGATGGTGACTTCTGCTTTGTGCCATCTGTTGCTTCTATCGCCGATTCTTTGCCATAAATCTGAAGTGTATGTTGTGACATCTTCATCCATTTTGTATCCAATTTGGACACTTAGAAGATCATTTGCAGCTCCACTCATGTAATACCAAAATGAAAGACACTGGGTACCCTTATACTTGGAGTTTTTGGTAGAAATAAGACGGCCATGTGCAGGAATAACATTGCTTTCAACATACGCAAAAGCACCATCAGCAGTCAAAGAGGTATGATCTGTACTCGGTCCGTTTGCTTCGTCTTTTGCACGAACAACTCCCCATGCTGCTGTTCCATTCATATCCGTTTCCCATCCACATGAATGCATGGTGAAGTCACATTCTTCAGCTGTTTCAAACAAAGAAATTAAAGTATTGATGAACCAAAAAGCAAACACTACTTTCACAATTCATCATTTACATTCAGGGCAGCTGTCCATATAAAGTTCGAACGTTCTTATGGCTATGACATTGCTGTCGCTAATAATGGCTTCTATTCTGAGCTGTATGATCATTTTGTCAGTAATTGAAAGTTTACAAATGAACACATTTCTACTTACACTGATTTTTTTGTCTGGCAAATTGAGTGTTATCGGTGCCCTCTGCCATTTGTCGATTGAATGTTTATTTCTCCTCCATGCGATGAATGATGTTGTGGGAATTTTATTATCACCATCATACAAATCAACGTACACTGTGAGTAAGCCTTTGCTAAGACCAAACATATAATAATCGAAATGAAAACAAAGTGCTTCATCCTCTGGTTTTGTTTTAAACAATGGGGTTTGTAATGTGTATATTACACTATCCAAATTAGGAGAATATATATCATTCTGAGCCATTGCATAATCCTCTGTCAAAAGAAAAATAAGCTACAACAAAAGTTACAACAACTGATTTGTGTATGCTGGATCTTACTTCCAAGAGGGAAATATTGTTGTTCTAAAGGTTTGGATGCGTTGACAATAACCCAATGATTATGCATGGATGTATTTACATTACTCCATTGGCAGAAATCTTTTTTGAAGTTACACTCAATTTGCTTGTAAATGTCTTCTGCTTAAAAAGAAACAATAATTAAAAGACAGTCCTGGTTATGGCAATTTATTTGCAAATGTTTGTTTACCCTCGGGTTCAGTTGGAGGAGCTACCGTAGGAACTAATACAATACTATTGTATGCATTGTATGGAATTGCTATAATGTACAATTCAATGAATATATGTAATCTTTATTTACTAGTACATACACTAACAAAACTTTGAGAAAAAAATATAAAAGAAAATTGTTATTACTAGTAAGATATTACACATCCTTCATCATGTCAATGTGGTTTTATAAATTTTCTGGATGAATATTATTATTAAGAAGTACTTACTGGAGCAAAAATCATCCGTAATTACAATATCGTCTATGGCGATGTCTCCTAGTGTACCTCCAACGGTTGCTTCAAACATTAGCCGATACGATGTATTGTTAATGGGGAACGATATTTGGGCATAATGCCAATCCGACTGTCCATCATATCCTTGGTCACCTCGTGCTTGCCATAGAGGTGTTTCATTTCCAGCCTGAAACTGTATTTTCACTCCCAAGTTTATTTGTTGGTTTAATTGTATTTCAATCAATGATTACTCACTGTTTGGTATACGGTTAGTCTTCCAATATCCCTGCCAATCATGTTATACCAAAAGTGTAAACACTTCCATGGTTTCTCAGACACTTGAAAGCCATGACTGTAGAGCCGGGCCTTATCCCTTACCCATCGCGGTGCGCTTGTCTCAATGTACAGATAAGTACCTTGAATAGTCAGATGTAATTTATTGAAAAAGAAGAGGGTGTGGTTCATAACCAAATAATGGTACCTTCACCGCTGCCTAATGTATGATCACCCATTGGTCCTGTGCCAGGACTTATTGTCTTCCCATTTTGCAGTTGCCAATCAAATTCATCATCAGCTTCGTTGGACCAAGTGCACAGGTTTTCATCTTCAAAGTTGCATTCACCTTTAGAAAGATTTGTTTGAAGTTATGTGATGATGATACTTTTGCGTTTATAAAAAAAATCCCAACCTAGTCTGTTACATGCTCCATCTGTTATTTGAATGTCATCAATGGCAATGAAGTCTGTGTTTGACATGATCGTTGATTTAAAAATTAATCTTGATGGGGATGCAGTTTCATTTATTGTTGCTTGAGCGACTTTCCAACTACCAGTGAGATCACTGAAATCTGCATACAAGAATGGCTGTGTATAATCCAACATTACAACTGTTTTGAAGTACCTACAATTTGTTTCGATGATTGGGGTTTTGCTGTGACTTAATATAACATAGAACTTAGTGGTGATTCCAACGTTCATAAAGTACCAAAACTGTAAGCACTTTGTTGTACTTAAATCAAGGTAGGTTGAGTTTAGTTCAATATCATCTCCAATGTCAAGATGAGATGCATTAAGTGCCATATAATGACCATAATCTGTATTGAATGTGTGATCTACCGCTATTGGTGCTTCTGGTGAATAGTGTTTTCCAGTTACTTTCCAAATATCATTTCCTTTGCTTGTATATCTACAGGATGAAGTCTCAAAGTCACAAGGGTTATCTAAAACAAAAACAATTAAGTGAAAAATATTTTTCAACAAGTTTCCACATACCATCTTCTGGACACTCAAACTTGGACAATGATATATCATCCAGGGCAATTTTGCAGAAAGGGCTGGATTCATGAGCAATTGCTTCAAATACAATCTGCAAGAATAAACACTTATGAATCACCATTAGTCAAAAATATATGTGATAGAAATATTACTTTAAATTTTTCAGTCATCTCTTTAAAATTAACATCTGCTCTTAACCAATTGTTTCCTTGGGTCCCTTTTCTACTCCAAACTACCTGGCTAGTTTGATTACCCACCTAAATACAACAATTTGTAAATATTTTTGACAGATCTTGTATTATTCACATTCTTACTTGTGAAAGAACATTAAGTCTGTTCACATTTGCTCCCCACATATGGTACCAGAAAGTTAGACATCGTGCTTCTTTATGTTGAATATAACCTGAATGCACTTTTGCTGCTTTACCATAATATTGACGTTTGACATCAATATAGATGTAATATCCCTTTTTGTTTGATCCAAATGTGTGGTCATATTCGGGTCCTGTAAACGCTGCCTGTCTAGCTGCTCCCTGTTGTAAAGTCCAATTAAGAACATTATCCTCTGCTTGTTTCCAAGTGCATAGTGTGTTGTTATCAAATGTGCAGTTGTCCGGCGAATTGGACTCTGTTTAAAAAAGGAATAAGTACAGTGTAAACTGTGTGAGATCCAGAAACAGGTCAAGCTCCACAATTTCTTCGCTCCAGAGAGTGTGGATTAAGTGTGTTCTTTTTGTTCATGCAAAAGTTGTTAAATTTACAGCTAGGTCTAGACCATGGTCTAAACTTTAGACCATACAACTTAAAATGGTTCAGATAAACCGCATTGACTGTACAATTGTACAAATGTTCAATAGTTAACTCATCCTGCTAATGAACAGGTGACTTTTATTATGCTCTTTTTCTCACCATTTGTTACATTCAACAATGGACTATGTAATTATTATTAGCGTCATATGAGGCAACATAGGAAAGGCTTGAAATGTTTTTATTTTTTTGATGTTGATAATCTATTTGCCTATGGGAACCGGTTAGTGTATCCTTAGTCATTTGTTGTTCTACATACTTGGCGTCGGCAGCATCTCTTTGTTTTCTTTTGGTGGAAGACCAGGAGTTGAGTTTGTTTGGGCACTGTCCGGTAGTATTGTGCATGGTCCTTTTGTAAACACAATATCATCAACATGTATGAAGTTATTTGTTTGTGATGTTGATGTTTTATATCGGTTAGCTTCAAAGTGTATCTAAGAATGCAGGTTATACTTATGATTTGAACCCAATTATAAGGTGTTAGTTGTTTTTACCACAAAAGTATAATTTGATGAAACGGGAACCTGAGCATAGGTCCAAACGTGATTTGTGGACTGAGTAGTGTTCCATATGATTAGTCCTTCAATAACATTTGGTTCGCCAATTTGCTGGATAACTCTGAAGTTTTTCATTTGCCTTCCCAGGTACCTGTACCAAAAGGTTAGGCAGAGTTGTCTGGGACCCGTTGGTTCAAGCTGCGGCGAATATAACCTTGCAGTTGTAGTGTTAGCTTTGTAATAGTCATCAATTGCAGCAAAGTTACCTTTAAGAGTAAGTCAATGTTTATTTTTTTTAATGTTGAAGCATTGTATAAATGTAAATAAATTACTGGCTGTGGAATTGGTAGTGTGATCTTCAGAACCATCAACAATACCCGAAATGGTCCAGTCCCAATCGTGCTTGAATGTTTTGTAATTACACATTGATTCTCCGAAGAAGGAACAATCACCTAATAGACATAATTTCTACAATTAGCACAATTTTTTTTTGTTTTTTGTAATAATTTTTGTATGTATTAGGTGTTGTTGTATGTGCTTCCAAATAATTGTTTTAATAAGACAAGTGTGAACCTACCAGGGTTTTCAGCTCTTGATTTGAGAGGTAATTCTGTAAAGGAGGAGTGTTTATGATGTTAAATACACATTTCCGTTTGTTTTGGAAAACTTACCTAAGACAATCGCTGAAATTAGAATAAATGTGAGTATTTCCTTCATTTTGAGGGCAGCAAAACTCTTGTGGAAATGAATTCAATGTTTAAGTACATGAGCCGACTCAGTATGCATAAGGGCGTACTGTAACAATGATTAAGTAAGTTGAAAATAATTTTGACCACATTTTTATCTCAGTTATCAACACTACTGTAATCATATGAGTTGCTGTTACGTAGGCTATACTAGTAGGTAGATAAAAGTATCTGAAGTGATAACAGTTTAAACAAATTCTTGTGTAACATGTGATAAATTTTTTAAATTAATCACTTGGAAACAAAAGTTTTAAATTTAGTGTTATTACTAAGCTTGTCATGATCTGACTTACTGTGGTTAATTATGAGTCTGAGTATACCTGTGTTGTAGTGGAAGGAAGGAAATTAGGAAGCGATTGGTTTAAGTTTAGTTGAATTTACATGGGTTTTGAGTTCCCGAAATACCTCTTCTTGTAAATTTTGAATTATCGCAAGCACAAGTTTTCTTACTTTTTGAATATTTTACCTTTCTTTAAGTTATGACTCACCTTTGTTTACCCGCCACACCTTATGTTAACTCTAGAGTGCTTATCATCAATCAGATTGATTTATTTGGGGATCGATCTACTGTTCACAGGTGGAACAGATGTGTGTATATTTAGCGCTTTACTTGATTTCTTTCCTCTCTTTCCCCTCTTCATTAATATGCACACAATAATTTGTCCTCTTAAATCACCTCTTAAATTACCTATATAATCTCTGAGTCTAGCCAGATTTATCATCTTCTGAAGGTTTTAGAGATGCTCTAGCTTTGCTATCTCTTAGTTAGTTCACTCTTCGACCTAGCTGCAACCAGCGACATCAATACCGGACCAGTGGGTTTTGAAACCTCCAACGATCACTTTTCTATAGCGCGGCTCGTCCGCGTTCATCATCATCTTGACTTTGCTTCCAACCTTGCCGCCATTTTAAGACCATGACCATGGCATCACCTGCCCTTAGTCAAGGTGAATCCAAGGACGTTTGACTCTCTTTATACATTACATCAGTTGGACAAAGAATCCCAAATTTTAAATAATTGTTGATCACGACGACCCGGATTTCTCGCACGGTCAACGCCTGTGTTTGTGACTGTGAACACCCAGTGATTTCCAGAATCTGCACCCAAGCGCTCTACATGCGCTATACATTACTTAATCAAAACCTGATCCGTGACAACATTTATTTCAGATTATTACAATATTTGAATTATTAATGAATACTTAAATTAATGTTGGTTTTGGATCCGATTCCGGTGGATGCGATGAGATATTAAATTGAATAGAACGGATAAACAATTCAGACTTGTACTCATGGTCTGTTTTCTTGGTCTAGAATTTTGTTGGTTTAAAGAACGGTCGATTCGGAATTTGGTGGTCTGTCGATAACTTTGAATAAATCAATTAGTTTGGCTAATCGATTATTTCTAACGGTAAGAGATGCGGAACTATTTGTTAAATACACTTGATAACGTCAAGATGGCGTTGGGCACCTGTATTCAACGAGGAGAATCCTGATGATCCATTACAGCAAACTGTAAGAATTTTCTGTTTGTGTAAGTTGTACAAACTTTCTGTTTGTATAAGTTTGTATAAGTTGTTCAAACTTTCTGTTTGTATAAGTTTGTATCAGTTGATTTAGAAGGAGAAATGAATACGTTTAGCAAAAACGTAAATGTTGGAGTTTTGAATTGAATTGATAATACGAAATATTATTATAGTATATTTTAGTTTTACGATTTAAAATTACAGCATGAATTATAATATAAATAATTTAGCATTATAATATGAATAACTTAAAATAATAATATACTTGTAAATAATTTAAAATAATAATATAAATAATTTAAAATTATTATAGCTTCATGTTTAGGTAAGGTTTAGTTTTACTTACATCAGCTGGACCTGGAATTGTGGTATTTAGGTCCTGAAATTTAAATTAAAATAAATGCTAAAATCACAACTAAGATTACAGACGAATTTTAATATTTACACAATAGAATGGGGAAAAAGTTAGTGGTTTACTTAGAGTAAAGTGGATTCACAATTCCACTATCCTGGAAATAAATAAATTATAATATAAATAATTTAAAATTATTATAGCTTCATGTGTAGATAAGGTTTGGTTTTACTTACATCAGTTGTTTCCTCAGCTGGACTTGGTATTGTGGTATCTGGGTCCTGCAATTTAAACTAAAATGAATTTTTATTTAAATATGTCTTACCAACATCTGGGTTTTTTTTTGCAATTTTATATGAAATATTACACAGAAAATAGCCCGCAATTGCGATTTGAGGTCACCGTTTGACAATTCTTACCGAATGGTATGCGGGAGCTTCGTCGGCATTCTCACACATTGGATTGTCAATTTTCATTGGAGTATTTTCAGTAATGCTTTTCAAAAAAAATATCAATCAACAAAATTAGAAATATGCAACAATGTAACAATAAACTCAAGACAATTAAATGATCATGAGAGACTTAACTCAAAACAAAAACACAAATCCAGACACAAACTCAAAAATTCATCACTTGATGACAAGTTTGGGGTTTGGAGTTAATTGTTTGGTTTGTGTCAAACCAAATACTCAAATCAAATGAGTTTGCTTATTGTGGTTTGGTTGCTACACAAAGCTTGCACATGCGCGATAAACGTGCTGCTGTGAGGATTTTGGGCGACATTTTATTCCATTCTAACTGAACAAACACTTTGAGAACGAAAATGGACAATGAAATGGACAGCAATTTGGAGAAATCGAAATGGTAAAGACTTTTTTGAATAATCTAGCATCCGGAGCAGATCGGGTCGAATTTGAGTGAATCTGCACACGACCAGACCCGACCTGACGCGCGGATTTTCGAATCGGACCCGATCTGCATGCAAGGGCTAAAATGTTGAGAAAAAAAAATTAAAAGGCGACATTTAAGAATAAAATAGACATTTTAGGTCAAAACATCAACATTTCATGCAAAAAGTAGACATTTTAGACATTTCATTTGAGTTTTGAGTGTTGAGTCTTTTGAAATCGCAAACTCAAAACGTAATACCAAACAATTTTTCTTTCTACCTAAAATTTTTAACTTTGCGTTTGGGTTTGTGTTTGGGGAAAAATCGCTAAGTCTCTAACATCTTACTTTGGTTGTCTATATTTCTTGAAGTAGATGGCAACGCCCAATCCAATGGCCAAAAGAACACCTATGACCACACCTGCTATCCATCCTAGGTCTAAAAATCATAGAATTAGTTTGTATTTGCTAAAACGCGATTTGCTATATCGTACTGGATTGTGGTTCGGGTTTTCTTGTCTGCGCCTCAAATTGACACCGGTTTCCTTTGTAGTTGTCGGCACAATTACAAACAGCTAATTTTTTCTGTTTTGTACAGTTTGCGTTGTTCAGGCATAAATCTATGTAACATTCTGCAACAAAATAGTTGTTAAAAGTAAAATTCAAGTCTTTGTAATGGTCAGTTAACATTAGGTGTGATTTAGACATGAGGTCGAAAACTGGGAATTTTAGAAAATTTGAACCCCTGCGTGTTAAAAGTGGCCAATTAGAAGATTATGAATAACTTTATAACTAAGACTTAGGTTAAGTACGTGTGAACTGGCCATAAGGCGTTTGTTTGGTAGTATTGACTTACCACATTGACTTTCATCCGATCTGTCAGTGCAGTCAAAGGATCCATCACAGAGCCTTTCATTTTCAATGCATTTACTAGGTTCTAAAGAACAAGAGAATGTTCCTTCTGGGCACTTTCTCTCTTCTAAAAATACGTAAGGAAACTTTCTTGTTAGTTTGTATTTGATACAGAAGGAATTTGTTCATTACCACATATTGCTTCATCTTCTCCATCTGGGCAATCTTTGGTCCCATCACACCAGTAGACACTTTGGATGCATTTTCCATTTGGACTGCAAGAAAGCTGATTAGCAGAACATTCTTCGGCTTGTGTTGTGCTGTGTGGTAATATCAGCTTTTTTGGACAAATATCGGGAGTAACAGTGAAGTTGTCAATTGCTATGTTTCCCATTGGACTTTTAGTTAGTATACCAATTACTCTTATCTTAGAGTAATAGAAAAAGGACACAATTAGTCTTAATAGCATTTAAATATTACAGTTCAATTAAGGCATAACAAATCACCGAATGTGTTGAAACCTTTAGTATGATACAACAAGTTTTCACTTTTGGATGGGATGTACCCAGCGGTGGGATTCAGCCAGTCTTTAACCAAAGCAGGTGGCTAAATCCTGCATGGGAAAACGATACTAACCTATGAGAGCCCGCAGATCTTGTTCTTCACTAAATCCCAGTGGGTGGAACGTAACTAAGTGAGAGGGCCGGTTGTTAACAAATTGAATCCCACCACTAGGTTTTTTGGGTGTGTAAAAAACATGGGCGCTGCAGGGTTAGGGATGGAAGTTTTTTCCAAGAGTATCGGAAATAAGTGTAACCGAAATGACGGCACTTCCATCTATGGGCAGTGCAACATTTGGGGTTCCCAAGGTTTTTTACACAATTTATGATTGCTGTGCTGTCGTTAAACTGTATTTAAAATAAAAGCAGGTCTTACAGCGTAGTGTTTTGTTACATTGTGGATTTCCAAATGCACT
>JAQIXU010002776.1:0-10870 GCA_034701245.1 Strigamia transsilvanica
CGTTGACCATACGATTGGTCCAAGCGGAAGGGGTGGACCTGTGGCGCCAGGGCCGATGGCGGCCGCCAGGTCACAGTCTGGAGTGTTTTATGTGTAGCAATTGAGCCATATTTTAAGATTTGATGCTGTCAATTCTATTTAGAGTTTCTTTATATTGTACAACTTTTTACAGCTTAATTACGTCGAATTTAAAGAGGAAAAAGACAGAAAGATTAACTTAAATGATGCTTAGTGATTCTTCTAATGCTTTATTCATAGCAATAAAGTTAAGTGCAAGTGTTAGGGCTTGAATTGATTCCAACTTAGCACAATGGTCTGTAGTCATTGAGTTTGGCATTTAATTTTGCTGATGTAAACAAAGCGTAGGACAACTATAAAATCACACAAGTATAAAATTGCAAAATAATAAAATCTTTTGCTGCAGTAGAACAATGAGTTTAGATACAAAAGAGATTAACTTTATTTGGAAAGTCAGTTTAGAATTGCAGTCAAACATGTTTTGCTGGTTAAATGACTACTGCGACTGAAAGCAGACTACATCAGTCGCGATTTTTAAGTTGGACAACTCTCAGTCTAGCAGTTAAAAAAGGCTGTCTAGTCTAAATGACTTTTCAGGTGCAGCTAATGGAATATGAAATTAGTAAGTCACAAACCACAGGACAAACCATAGTACAGCACAAACCAAACACGCACGCCATGATCTGTGGGATGACTATCTTGAGGATCCAACCTTGCATTTGCACCAAGAACTGGAAAAACCACAGATGTTCTTGCCCTAGAAATAGTACTTTATGTCAGACAAGGATGAGAAACCACTGAAAGTCGCAGCTGTTCACGCATATAAGTACTGACTAGACCCATGCTGCTTAACTTCTGTGTTCTAATGGGAACAGGTGAGCCATATGGTGAGCTGTTCTTAGATATTTGTTTGCTCTTAGAATTGTCTTTTGAACTTAATTTCCCAAAATCTTAAGAAAATTAATGACACAGGTTTTAGGAAAACTTCAAGGCAGTGATTCTTAACCAGGGGTGCGAGCTGCTGTGCTAAAAAATATCATACAACATACAGATGTATACATTTTTTATTACGTTAGAGTGAGTATATCTAGTTTTTTTCCTATAAATATTAAATAACATCTGGTTCATGTTTTTACTGCAGATGCATTCAAAAAGTTGTGGTACAAGTGTTTTAGGGGTTTGTATTTTTGATTTGTGATGTTAAAAATTACAAAAACAAAAGCACATACACCTAAAACACTAGTGACAAATGTGCAATTTTCATTCTTTATGGCAATAAAAACGGGGCCACATTTTAGTCGTAGAAAGTGTTTGGGGCCGCAGTTCAAATACTACTGTCATTAAAATCAACCAAAATCGTGGATAATAAAGCACACTACATTTGAATACTTTTTACTGAGACATAAATAATTATATAATTTAATTTTACAAATGGTGTACAATACGTATATTTATCGGGGAAAAAATAACAATTGAACTACAGAGCATTTGAAATTCATTGCGTTTTCATTTGCTTGTGGGCCACATTGATACTTGCCACGGGCCGCATGTTGGACAACCCTGATCTAAAGGGTGCCGGACTTTGAAAAAGTTAAGAACTGCTGCTTTAAGGAGTCATGGACGTAGAGATGTGGTAAAAAATGTAATCACAAATATCACTGACACGAAATAAGTAATATTTCTAGAAATTTGACCAAATGACATCGGTCATTATTCTGGCTTGAAAAGACAAATAGCTCAGAAGAATTCCAGACTGGGTATAGAACATGATTTCTCAATTGTCTGGCAGATGCTATCAGAGACTCCAATACACAGTAGAGTGATTGTTGGTCTGACCAGCAATCAGGAGATCTGCAGTTTTAATGCCATTTCGGGAATCATTTGGAATTTGTACTGTTTGCCTTTTCAGTCACAGAAACGATCACTGCCCACTTGTCAAACTTGTGGAAAATAGCTTAAATTTTCCTTTTGCAATCCAAATTAATTCATGCTGTACAATCGATTTACAATACGTGTGTGTGGTAAGTCAATAGTTAACCACTCCCAGACCTCAACAGCATAATTCTGCACTAATGGCTGCGGCGCCCAATTCCCCCCCCCCCTCCATTTTTTACATTTTCAGTCAGCCTTTGTTTTCTTTTATTTTTTGCTGTTTATATTTATTTATTTCTGTATTTTCTTGTTTTACTTTCGCAAAAAAATACGCATATAGATTTCTTTGGACTGTCTTTGATCTCAAATTATATTTGTAGAAGAAAACTATCCTTATCTACAGCGATAAGAAAACACAAATAAAAAAAAAAATATTGTTGTTTTCTGTAAGTGGAGAATGGGAAATGTTTATTTATGAGGCGTCTAATAAAAAATTCGTGAAGAAGGATCCAGAAATAATGTAAAAATTTCATTCGAGTGACAAGATCTAATTCAGACATATCGAAAGATGAAAGGGAAAAAGAGTGCAAAGCAAAGCGAACAAAAAAGTTTCAAGATTATATGAAACAATTTTGGCAGGAAAGAATGTCAAAAAAAGCTCTATTTAATCATTTAACATGAAAGAGAACATTTCATTGGCTAATTACTAAAATGTTTGTGTTCTTGAAAAGTGGCAGTTTGGGGAAGTGCTTTTAAAGTGGAAATCCGAATGATAAATGCCAAAGAATATAGCAATATGCAAACAATTCAATAAAGATGATCTAAAGCATGAGGTATTCACAATGGCATGAAGCCTAATAAGTTTACTCTAACTCCAACTACAGATGTAAAACTAGATTTGCATTCACATGTCAGATTAAATGGAAAAGTTAGAGATTAAAAACAGCAGTCGGCAAACTTTGTGCGTAAAGAATTTGCGGCTAATTTTGACAGGAGAGCAGGCAATAGCAATAACATTAGATTTTTGGTGCTTTCGAAAATTAGGATCAAGATTCGGGGTTCAATTTCATACCCCGCTTTAAGTTGCATGCCACTACAGCGCGAGGTTGGCCCCATTTTACCAGTTTTTACCTGAAATTTCTAAAGTTGGTAATTTCCCTTCTAGCAGCATGCCGCTTAAAGCGGGGTAATACGGTAACATTAGGCAGACCAGGGCGAAGCAGTTTAAAAGTGATATGTCTAAATGAAAGCGTTAAATTGAGCTTCAGCAGTTCAGCGTATAATAAAATCTACCAGTTGTGTCTTGGGTTGAGTGGGAGATTGCCAGAGAACTGACCAATCATGATAATGCAGACTGACCAACATAAAGATTAATCTTTTAAACCGTTTGATCTGCTTCGATTTCAGATAAAAATGTTTGGATAAAGAAAGTTTGGTTTAGTTTAGCAATTAAGATAATTTCTCTCGCTATCTTTATAATAGGTTTTCACTGATTGTGAGTTTTATACATGCCAGATGTTGTGCTTCTGGAATTCTTTCTTTTCTCAGTTTTCAGAAAATTCTAATGGCAATATTGATTTGATATGCAAGATTTATGGGAACATTATTTGATGCACCATTTTTATATGCAAAAATAGTTGGGCCTCATGTGGCTGCTTGGAGTTTTGCTATTCAAAACATTCATGAGAAGAATGGCAAGTATCTTATTTGACAACTTCTTATGTCTTTCCAGTACTTGGATGTACAAATCAGCTTACAGACTACTGGAACTACACAAGAAAGGTTTTAACAGTCTAAAAAAAACATGATCATCAATTTTTTACTTTAAAAAAGAAGTTGGAAAAGAATTTTAAAAGATGTTGCTACATTTCTGACAGTTAGTTGATGAATAATTTCCACTGTTTGGTATTACCCTCAATGCGTCACATTAGTAATGGATAATTAATGTTAGCATGTTATTAATAAAAGTAACAATTGCTGTTTATTTTAATTGAGTTTTACGGACAATTGGTCTCATCTAAATGACCTCAACCTCATTGATTAGATTAGCTTCAAAGAGGACTGACTGAATGAGATTCTATCCATTCATTGTAAGTCTCGTTATTTTAGTTGGCCCATTCATTCTCATCTTTCCTTTACATAATGGGGGTACCTGCAATGGCATTTCCATGTCTGCAATTTATTTATTTTTTCCATATTTTTTTGAAATGCATTTTTGCTTTCATATTTCTTTTGTCCCTTTACATTTTGGCATAATGCCAATTGTCTGTATCAGATCAGGATTTGTTTTGATTGCCTCTCAATTAGTTTTAAAGATTAGAAAATGAAGAATGAACAATGACGACATTTGGTTTGAAAAATATTTCTTGTAAAAATTGTCGCCCGGTTCTGTGAAATGAAAAACACACACTAATTTAGTTGTGATTCATTATTAGCTTGAAATTGACTTGAATCTCACAGTACACTATTCACAAGAAGCTGTGATATACAGGGTTTATGAGTGGTCGATCCACATGCCGCCTTGTTGGCCTCGGGTCAACCTCGTCTAATTAAGATGTTACCCTTTGATGGCGCACAAACGGCTCAAAAAGAAGAGGGGATGCGATTGGTGTGAAAGTGTGTTTGTGATAGGTCATACGGAGCGTGATTAATTTGAAGATGACGTGAATGGTTTCGCCAATTTCAATGCTAGTTAAACATCGTTAGCATTTTCTTTTGAAACTCGATTGGAATTTTCGTCACGTTAGTTCGTGATAAGCACTTTTTGAGAGTGGTAAATTTTTCCTCTGGTAAGTGCATCCGAGGCTTGCCAGAACGTGCGTAGATTTTCTCCTTCGAAATTTTCCGTCTATTTTGCACGTAATTGTCTGTTTAATTACTCAATTTATTCGATTTCATAATGGATACATGTTTGTTTAATTGTCGTGTAATATGAAAGGGAATAAAGCCAAACTTGGTATCAAATTAAAGAGGTCTCAACCTGTGGATGTGTGT
This sequence comes from Strigamia transsilvanica, assembly GCA_034701245.1. Classification (NCBI taxonomy): domain Eukaryota; kingdom Metazoa; phylum Arthropoda; class Chilopoda; order Geophilomorpha; family Linotaeniidae; genus Strigamia; species Strigamia transsilvanica. Next base: position 4,885 of record JAQIXU010002776.1, read on the forward strand.
TAAAGATAACTAAAAATGTTAATTAAAATGGGGAAACAAACTGGCTAGCTGACACTGCATGGTAACAACAACAATCACGGCGACTGTGATTACAGCATTAACAGGTTGGGAAGAACACGTCATTATACTTTACTTCGCAGTTGTTTTCAAAAATAGAAATTGGAAAAGTCGCGTGGTTGCTTGGGAAAATTGGTATGGGTGATGAAATTTCACGGTCTGTTTACTAGTTAAATTATGATTTTTGTTTTGAACGGGATAAACGTTTTATGTGGACGTTATCTGAAAATTTTACACTTTAATGCGATATTAAAGCCATCAAGCACAAATAATGTCTGAGTTGAACTTTATTGTGTAATTACAGGCTTATTTCTTGCCTTCAGACTTATAGTCTACCACATACTGTTAGGACAATTTTCTAGCTGTTTATACGACAAATTTCTATTAGTATTTGGTTTTGAAACTATTTAAACAGATTAAAGCATTCCTTGCTCAGGTTAAGACTATCGAGTTTTTCAATATCTGCTCAAGTTAAGGAGTTGATGAATCGTGTTTTATTACACGATTTAATTGGATTTTTCTTCTTTTTTTTGTACAAAATAATGCTCGAGGTTGACATTAGGGGGATTTCAAAATAATTAATTTGTTTGACACGGGAGAAAAAAATGAAAATGCACGAAGTCATAAATTTTGTCTTAACTGGGGAGATATTTAAAAGTAACATAAAAAGAATTTACACGTTAGTGTTTGATGTATAAAAGAAAGGAGAGTTTTGGTTTTGTTTTTTCTTTTTCTTTTCTTTTTTTGGTTGTTTCTAAATCACCGATAAAAGAAATGTCAGTTGTAATGGAAAAAATATAGCTGGCTGCTTTGTTCGGGGTTATTTGCTCTGTCGAGATGATCTCGTTGCTATGGTTATATCGAGGTGGGAGGTCAGATGGGATGCTTTTGTTTTATTGTTCTCAACAGAACAAGTTTAATGAAGTTGTTTTTATATGAAATTTAAAGCCGAGTTATTGCTCGGTGGGAATTTGAAAAAATAATAAGAAATAAAAAAATAAAAATTTGCTTTTAAGATTGAAAATGGAAATAATCGATATAAAGTTTTGCAAATTGAAGTTTCACAGTCTGTGCATTGATATCGGGTTGTAAACTACGCAGAATCACCGTGGGCCCTCATATATTCATCCAATAATACCATATGGATATATAGCATTGGCCGTTTTGAATATTTAAAATGGATCAATTTGCAATTTCATTTCTACGAGATTTCATTCCATTTGTTTTCGAGGCAAAATAGGCTAAGACTGAGACTGACCCTAGGCTTTCATAGCAATTGCATGTTAACGAGGCTCGGTGTGTCAAAATCCCAAAGAGGATCTTTTACAGTTCCGCAGTTTCTGCATGAAATAAGTAGGAAACTTTACTATAAAATTGAGGCATCTCTTTTTTTTTTCTTTAATGAGACTGTTTATTCTGAAAACTTCACTTTTAATGTTGCTCTTGTATCGGAGTAAATTACAGACTAAAGCCTTACATATACACCCACACGTTGTGACGTCAAAGTGGTCGGATAGCGTGAATGAACTCGGTTCGCTTATTTGTGCATTTAACATTGCCGAGCTAAGTTTCTATTCACTTTAAACAAATGTAATCATCTTGAGAAGTACTTATTTTGTGCTCGCGTATAGGTAACTTTTTTCCACTTGAAAGGCATGTTCGCAGATCACTCATTGCTCACTTGTGCCCCACCCGCAGTTTTTTCTCTTCAGTAGAGACGATTCACCTCACTCAGAGGTTGCACTAGGCTTTAAGGTGCAATTACTACCCAGTAAATGCATTTCGTTTGCTCCTAAATCAATTTTCTAACACACTTTCATTTTTTTGTTGTTGAAATATTGAATTTCCAATTAATATGCAATATTATTTTCGTAAAAGTCAACAAGCAATTGGAATTTAGATTAAAAAGGTAGAAGAACAATGAAGGTTTTATACCATCGTGAAAACCAGTGGGTCTTTAATATTGATGTATTGACAAAAATGGGTTGCATGTAGCCGTTTCGAAATATTACTAAAATCCAGATAACAATTATCCAGTTTGAAATGTTACTAGCACGTCAATTTGTGCATGCGCAAACAGATTAAAAGTAACAACAATTAAGTGTGTTCATTTAAAAGAAGGAAATTAACAAAGGTACTTTAGTGTTGAAAATGAACGCAGCTCATATACTATTGTAAAAGTTCTTCTTGTGGGAGGGAAAAGAACTTTAGAAAATTATGGAAGTTGGGTGGCTCATGTTGGGGGAGTAAAGTAAACGAGAAATAAATCAAGCCAAGTCAAGGCACAAATACCTGATCCCTTAATGATAAGTGAGGCTTGACCACCACTGGTCGATGTTCACTTAACTGCAAACGACCACAAAGTCAGTTCTCTTCCTTGTTCCACTTTCACCTGTATACTGGACATGTTAACCGTTTAAGCACCTCGCTAATTCTTGAATTGTAACTTAAAATAAAAATTTGTTGATCTAGAAACGAAATGTAAGAGTCAAGATATTATTAAAAGGAGAAAAGAAAGGAAAAAAATAAGGCATCGCGTACGATGATGCATTGTAATAATGTATCCCAAGATGCAGCGGGAGATCGAAGTTCGCGTGTGCATGTACACCTAAGTTTGATGTTGGCAGCTGCCAGTCGGGACCCCGCGTGCTTGCAGCAATGTTGCAACAGCACAGCATCGAATAAGACGAAGCCGACAAAATGGGATAAGAATGGTGGATTTTAAACGGGACATAATTTGACACCAGGTGTCTCGTTCGAGAACTAAATGCCGAAATTTCGTGCTGCTTTTACACGTTCACGAACACCAACTGCCGCCGACATGAAGCAGCAGAACAGCCTTGAAGTTCCAAAACAAGTTCGTTCCGCTTCTTTCGACGAAATCGAGTTCGATAAGAACAACACAAACGTGGAGAAATTTCTCAATATTCCCGGAGGAGTGAAGAGTCAGCGCTCGAAATCGTTCGATTCAGCCACCACTTCGCCGCCTGCTGAAGAGTCTGCTCTGCTAGATGTCCCCCGCTGGATTTCCCGGCGACGATCTTCTGGGGACAGAAGTTTAAGTGGAGGAAATGGCTGCGTTCACTGCGCTTATCTCGAAGAGCTGGAACAGTTAGAATTGGAAAGACCGCTGAGACCTACTCAGCTACGCTGCTCCTCCTCTTCGCCGGACGACAGCTCCTTTGATTTGTCTTCTAATTCCGAATCGGAAGAAATCCTTCTAAACACGCCGGAAGAGCAGACCCATGTGGCCGGAAGTCGTAACATTTTGGTGACATTGACGCCTAACAGTCCTAGTGGAGAGAAATTGTTGCCGTTGGTCATCCACAGTCCTTCGGACCAAGATTCGCTTTTTGGTAGCTCCGGGAGCTCGTCAGTGGCTGGAGTTACGGTAGTGTCTCTCGAGGTTCCCGTTTTGCCTAAGCAGCAGAGATCAGCGTCTATCGATGCTAATTTTGGGTCCAATTCGAATTCGTTGGAAGTTCCCAAGACACAGCGATCTAAATCTATTGATGTTACTCTACCCACCGATGACCAAAATAGCTACAAAGCTGTTTCGGCCAATAAGTATGTGGTTTGCTTACATTTTTATTCTATTTAGTCGGTGTAATGCTGTTTGTGTGTGTTGTTGTTGTTGTTGTTGTTGCTTTAATTGAAAATAACATTCACTTCATTTTAAAATTGGCTTGGGTTTTTGTTACGCAATTAAATACGATACTTTATCAACTCGTGTTAATGTATTGTGAGATTGTGATCTTAATTACGACGAAATGAGAAAGAAAATTGCATTTTCAATATTAGTTGCGCATTTAATGCGTGATTTCAGTGCTTTTGTCTGTATTTCTTGCTTAAGAAATTCAGTCGATTTTGTTTTCTTGTTGGCGATGGTCAAAAGAACGACAGGAAAGTCGATTGCTGATTCGCTTCGATCGTGCTTCAGGAGCTGGGGGAAATGGCGTTATCCGCCTTGAATTGCACATTGTGTATAGTCAAAAAAGAACAGAAAACTATCCTTATCGAACTATTCAATTTAAATTTAAATCCAATTTAAAATAGAAAATAACGACAGATATATTTTTCTTTTGTAATTGAAATACAACGAAAAATTCGAGAGAAATTTTAAAATTACGTATTTGATTTTTTTTAAATCGATTTTTTGCATTATATTTGTACTGATTCTGAAAGGTCATTTATTTATTTTGTTAATGCTTGAAAAATACGATACCATAAACTTTAAGCAAAAGCAATCGATCATGTTTGGGCCATTGTGCCAAGTTTAGAACGTCCATTCACTTTGACTATGGGTAATGGCAGACCAAAATCCTTCACAAACACTAATTGAAGGTTCGAGTTGGATCCTTTATTATTTTCCTTTGTACCCAGTATAATGAGGCTGTACCGAGAAATTGCGAACCAATGATACGACGGCATCACTGAAATTTACAAAGATAAAAAACGCTTTTATTTGAAGTCATATTAAAATCTAAAGTTGATTAAAAACGAAATTCAGACATGGGTGACAAAAATATTTTTTTTAAATGATTTTTATGAAATTACTGGTAATTTTTTTTTTTATAAGACATCAAAATGGTGTTGTGGAAATATACTGCAGTAGTTAATTTTTGCTGGTCAGCATTGGCAAAAGTGACCCGTAAGACTTACTTTAATTTTCTTTTGACCTATGTTGGGTAATTGATGTTGGTGCATGCCCCTGGGGCTCGAAACTAACTTTATCTTTGGAAATGGACCACATTTCCTGTGTCAGAATATTTTTTCTTCAGAAAAGTCAATATTTTCCAAATCGATATTTGTTGGGTGTATCAATGTGTATTAATTAAGTTGAGATTAATAATAGGCTTCTAATGTTTGAATAATTTCATTATTCCGTGTTTGGAAAGGATGATGTGTCTATTTCGTCAAAATTTGGTCGATTTATACTCTCTTGCTGACCCTTCTATAATATAAAACTCTGCCAGCAGTGTCAGCGAACACATTTAGGCCTAATGTATGGTACTGGTGGCCGTGCCTATGGGTTTAAATGTGATTAGATATGTTTTACCGTCGCAGAAGGCGAAGGGTTAAGTGTAGAACTTGATTGATGATAGCATGTAGTAATTTTAGAAACCCAGAGTATTGTGGGAAGTTTTAAATATATATCATTGTTTTGGGATTAAAAACAAAAATATCGGAACAATAGATATTATAATGTGTGGCTGGAATAGTGAAATTTTAATTACCAACGGATCAATACATGTTTTAATTGTTTTTGTCATAGAGCTTTTTTGGATTATTTTTTTTGCTTTGTTTTGGATTCGATCGTAATGTAATATGCAAGATTTTATTTTAATATAAATAATTGGTGTTCTTGATTTTATCAGCGTATAAAACTTTTAAAATGATAACATTTTTTCCCTCATTGATTTTACAATTATATTAATTAAATAAAAATTAATCTAAGGGAATTTTAATTTGAATTGATTGTTTAGGCTTTAAACCAATTGGAAGATAATTTTGGAGATAACTATTAGGTTGTTGTTGTTGAAGTTACATGGATTGAGCATTATTCATTGCCTGTTGTTTAGATTGACAAAATGGTGATTAAGTAAAAAAAAATACACATTAAATTGGGTGCTTTATGCAAACTTCAAAGGTGAAGTGAAAGGAATTGATGGAAAAAAAACTAATGTTTCGTGAATTGGCAAGAGAATGCCGTGGATTGCAATTTTAATTACGGGTTTTCATTCTTTTCCATTCTTACTTATTATATTGTATTGTTATAAAACAGCTGATTAGTTTTTTGCGTGTATAACTTGTAAAGCATCTAGTACTTTTGATTAAAGTTGGGAATTGATGCCAATCAAATTGAGCCAATCAAAAATAATTTCAATTGCAATTTTCCATTCTTTTCAAAAATCTAACAAACAAAACG
>JAQIXU010002777.1:0-10870 GCA_034701245.1 Strigamia transsilvanica
GTGAACAGACTTTATGTTGCAACTGCGTCAGTTTTCTTGCGTTGCGTCTAGTGTGAACACAAGTGTGAACCTACCTTAAGAGATTGTGATCGTTTAGTTATTTCTAAAAATCGTGCACACTTGCACCTCGCTGTACGGCCGAGATACGGTCCTGGAAAGTCGGCTGCAAAGCGAAACGCCGTACAACGAATCGGGAGCCGTTTCCTCTGATTCTCCACTTTTTGGCCGTATATCGAAAATGTTAAGCCGTAAATCGAAATTTAGCCGTAATGGCACAAGGCCGTTTTGGCAAAAAGCCGTATAAAGTGGGGGGCGTATAACGTGGAATGGGTGTACTTGTTGTGTGATAGCACTTGATGGATTGGTAGAGAATATTGCGCGCCGTTACATCGTCTCGTCGCCATTGTTGCACTTCTGCGGGTTGGGCTCCTTGTTGTGGTGGGCCTCCATCAATTACTTTAAAACCGCATGTTGTTCAAGTATTGTCCTTACAATATTGTATCGCCAGGTTGGATAGTTTTTGTTATCCAATTTTTCAACGCGATTAATGTGAAGCGGATCCGCCATATTGGTTTCACTTTACAGCTTGGCAATATTATCACTGCTCTGACACTTTTATCTGTCTTTTTCACTAAAATAAGCGCAGTGGAAGTGCGCTGGGCCCATAACCCTTTGCTGGAGTGAAATGAGTCCGATAACCGGAGTCCAAAGTTAACAGTAAGGATGATTATTATTTTCCAAGAAATGATCCACATTGGCGAACTGATACAAGGTGGGGCGGGTATCACCGCATAGGGCGATATATTAATGCGCGGGGAAAACTTTCTGACGTCACGGCATGTACAATCCAAGTTTTTTGGGATTGCAAAAAAGGCCGGGATCCCGGGATTGGAAGCGAAAAGCCGTATAGCGAGGCATGAGTGTATCTGTTGCGGTTATGTGTGCACAGCAGAGGCGTAGCTTCAAATTTTGGGCCCCCATGCAAAAATATTTTAGGGGCCCAAAAATTCCAACAAAATATAAAATAAAATAAATTAAATTTTTTTTTCTTTACACTTTTTAAGATTTGGGTCCGAAAAAAGGCTGCGCAAAGGGCCCCAGACTGTAAATACGCCTTTGGGGTCCAAAAAAAGGTTGCGAGAAGGGCCCCCAGACCATAAATACGCCTTTGTGGCCCCAAAATTACCACACAAAAATTTCCCAAAAATAATTTTCGAAAATTAATTTTATTTTTTTTTGGAAATTGAAGGGCCCCCAAAACTAAGGGGCCCCCATGCACCGCGTGGGAATTTTTCAGTTTGATTTTGGCATCAAGAATCCGTTAGATAGTGAATAATGTTTGGCATGTGATAGTTACCAGGTGATGTGATATGTAGGATTTGATGTTGCGCATGTGTGCGCTGTCAGATTTTGCTGTTTTATTGTGGAGGGAATAGGTGGTTGAGAAATGTTAACTTATTTTTGGTGTTTTTGTGTTTTTTTGGCAGAAGGTTCCTTCCAGTCTGACGCTTTATTGGTTCCCGAACATTGCCTGTTTGATCATATTCACAATCAGAGTAAATGTCAAGGATTTGACGATTGGAACCGCACAGCTGCCAGATCTTGCGTGAAGCGTGAAATGCAGCTGCGCAGCTTCGCCATGCTCCTGCCCTGTGGTATCGATATCTTTTCCGGCGTCGAATTTGTTTGCTGTCCTAACGGTACATCAGTTTTATCAATTTTGTCAATTTTATCAATTTTATCTCGATTGTTTGTGAGTTTTCGCTCGATGTTGTTGGAAATTATTGGAATTCCGTGGGGGAGAAATTGTTATTTATTTTTGTTGTAAATACGGAATATTACCTTGATGCAATGTAAAAACGTGGGTTTGGAAGCATGAAATTTTACGTCAATTGGAGTTTTGTGCCAATTAAACATGGAGAACTTCAATTTACGTCGATACACATTAGTGTAATACATGCGTTGCAAAATTTAACGTGGTTAAACTTTGTAAATATGCAATTTTTACGGCAATGTACATGTAAATATGCAATTTTTACGTCAATGTACATGTAAATATGCAATTTTTACGTCAATGTACATGTAAATATGCAATTTTTACGACACTGTACATGTACATGTACAATGTACATGTAAATATGCAATTTTTACATTGATATGCATTTAATATGCAATTTTTACATTAATACGCACCTAAAATGCAATTTTTACGTCAATATACACTTAAATTTGCCATTTTTACATCAATACACACTTAAATTTGTCATTTTTACGTCAATACACACCTAAATTTGCAACTTTTACGTCAATGTACACCTAAATTTGCAACTTTTACGTCAATATAAACCTATTTTTACAATTTTTACGTCAAGATTCATCTAAGTATTCAGTTTTACATCAATATATTTGTAAATATGCAATTTATATGTCAATATGCACCTAAATTTACCAATTTTACGTTAAAATTTGAAAAAAAAATATTGTAATTAAAATTTTACATCAATCAACCATGTAAACACGACATTATAAACCAATTACACGTATAAAAACATAATTTTACATCACCCAAACCTGTAAAAGCGCAAATCTCGACGATAAACAGTAAACACACATTTAAAAAAAAAAAAAAAAGCCATGAAACAAGTCAAAATAATCGCCATCTTTTTCACAGCTAAAGAAAAATCGAACAAAATGCCCGTCCCGAGCGAGATCAAGCTCACCCGGCTGGAGAAAGTGACGCGGGAGGAGCGCAAGGACTCGGCCGAAGCGATGGACGACGACTCGTCCGACAGCTCGAGCAGCGAAGAGGACGACGACAGCGATACCAGCGAAGAGCAAGTGACGCCATCGACACCCTCTTCGACACCCGACTACTACTACAGCCACTTCGACGCCAAAAGAGAGCACGAGGAGTTCAAAGCGGCCGAAAAGCGACTCGAGGAAACGCACCGCGAAAAGGTCACCAAAGTCATGAAGGACTGGAGCGAGCTGGAGGAACGCTACCAGGAGATGAAGGCCAAGGACCCGAAGGCCGCCGAATCGTTCAAGAAGAAGATGACCGCGGTAGAACGAGAATTATTTTGGTTTTGTGAGTTTTTGGTGATTTTTTTGGGTTTTTTTTTAGCGTTTTCAGAAGACTGTTGCGGCGTTGGAGGAGGAAGGGACCGGGGAGAAGCATCAGTTGGTGGTGATGCATCAGCAGAGAGTGATGGCGCATATTAATGAGAAGAAGAAGGAAGGGATGGAGTGTTACAGCAAGGCGCTGAATGCGAATAATCCGAAGGTTAGATGGGGTGGGGTGATGGTGGGGGTGGGTTTTTGGGGGGTTTTGGGGTGGGGGTTGGTGTTTTGTCACTTTTTGGACGTTTTTATCGATGTTTTTGGACGTTTGTTTTTTGGTTTTGGGTGTTCTTTTAGGTCTTTGGACTTTTTGCATATTTTGGACGTTTTATTGATGTTTTTGGACGGTTTTTTTTGTGGTTTTAGACATTTTAGACGTTTTGATTTTTTTTTGGGACGTTATTTTATGTTTTTTTAGATATTTTGGACGTTTTTATTGATGTTTTTGGACGTGTTTTTTGTGTTTTTAGACATTTTAGACGTTTTTCTTGATGTTTTTGGAGGTATGTTCGGTGTTTTTAGACATTTCCGACGTTTTTATTGATTTATTTGGACGTTGTTAGACATTTTGGACGTTTATTTTTCGGTTTTGGACGTTATTTTATGTCTTTGGACATTTTGGACGTTTTTCTTTATGAATTTGGACGTTCTCTTATGTTTTTAGACATTTTGGACGTTTTTTAAAATGTTTTTGGACATTTTTATTCGTGTCTTTGGACATTTTGGACGTTTTCCTTTATGTTTTGGATATTTTGGACGTTTTTATTGATGTTTTTGTACGTTCATTTATGTTTTTAGACATTTTGGACGTTTTTAAATATGTTTTTGGACATTTTTATTCATGTCTTTGGATATTTTGGACGTTTTATTTGTTGTTGTTGGGCACTTCGGTGCTTCTCCTCCTTTTTTTTGGACATTATTTTGGGTTTTTCATCGCTTTTGCCTGTTAAAAGCATGGATTTAGTTCGAACTCATTTAAACATTTGGTATTGGGTTTTTGAAACTGCTAAATTGCACCAATTTTATGAGGAAATTAAAAGATCTAGTCAATTTCAGGCTCCCAAAGTGCAGAAATGCTTGGAGAAATTGTTACGCGCATTGGAAAAGGACCGCATGCACACGATAAACCATTACAAACATTTGTTGAACACAAACTTGGAGCAGGCAAACAAAGCCACAACGTCCACACTCGAACACTTGATGGATTTGAATCGCAATTTGAATCAGAGCTTGGAAATGTTGGATCGTTTACCGGATGTTTCCGCCAAAATTAAAGAGGAAATGGGTACACATCACGCATTATTTTAAAATTAAATAATTCATTAATTGATGAAATATTTTGTACCTTTTTAGTGGATTTCTTACAAAGTTTGCGCGGAAGTGACGATCCGTTAACGTTGCAACTTTTGTCGCAGGAAAATGAAGAAACGTTGTTGGAAAAATTCAAATCGGAAGTCGAAGCCAAACAACAAGGTAATTGGTTTGTTTTTGGTTGATTTTGTAGAGAATATTGATCGTTTGTGATGATTTCAGAGCGCCAACACGAAAAAGAATTAGAAAAACAAAGGAAACACGAAAAGAAAGTGGAGCGAGAAGAAAGGAAGAAAGTTATAACTAATTTAGGAGGAAAACTGGACAAACCGTTCGATCCCGAAACGATGGAAGACGAATCAATCCCGACACCACATGTTGAACAGGAAGTCAAAGTATCGCATGCTCAGAAAAACGAAGTCCATCATAACGAAGCAGTAAAGAAATTATAATAATCATTAACGGATCAGTTTTCCTTTAGATATTTCTTCTTTTTTTTTTATTAGTCTAAAGTTTCTCCAATATTTTCATTGGTTTCCGCATTTTTATCAATATTTTCATTGTTTTTCGAATTTTTAAATTAATATTTTTATTGTTTTTCGCATTTTTTAATTAATATTTTTATTGTTTTTCCCATTTCTTTTCATTTTTTTCCATTTCTTTTCATTTTTTTTCATTCTTTGTTATTTTTTTTTCATTATTTTCCATTTCTTTTCATTTTTTTTCATTCTTTGTTATTTTTTTTCATTATTTTCCATTTTTTTTTTTTTTCCATTTTTTTTCATTTTTTCCATTTCTTTTCATTTTTTTTCCGTTTCTTTTCATTTCTTACCATTTTTTTTCCATTTTTTTCCATTTCCTTTCATTTTTTTCCATTTCCTTTCATTTTTTTCCATTTTTTTCCATTTTATTCCATTTTTTTTTCATTTCTTTTCATTTTTTTTCCATTTCTTTTCATTTTTTCCAACTTTTTTCAATTTTTTTCCATTTCTTTTGCAGTCATTTTCGGTAAAACACGAAGATGCGTTCAAGAAGAAAAACAGTTCGGTGTACGTAACGCTAGCATTCGCCGGCATTGCATTGGTGACGGCCATGATAGTGGGCATCGTATTCCTCCGTAAGCGCTCGGTCCGCTCGCCCCATCACCAGGGTTTCGTCGAAGTGGACCAAGCGGCCACCCCCGAGGAAAGGCACGTGGCCAACATGCAGGTCAACGGATACGAAAATCCCACCTACAAATACTTCGAAACACGAGAATAATCATCCCCCTCAAAATTCAAATATGTTTATTCTAATTATTAGAACTTTTCGTTTCTTTCAGTTCATAAAACAATGCTATTTTCTATATAGCTGGAAAAATAAATGCGAACAAAACAATGTTTTCTTCTAATTCTAATATTGCACCGCTATAGTTGATGTGACGATGACGGGGATTAAAAAACCAAAACAAAACAGGAAAAAGAAAAATAACGAAAAAAAAAAACAAAAAAAACCAAAATGGACGCTGGTTGTGTGCGTGTGTTGTTGTAAATATAAACAAATTAACTAAACTTGCTATTATTAATTAATTAATTAATTGATTAATCAATATATTTTTTTTTTGTATTTATTGTAGAACTTTTTGTTTAAATGGTGTAAATTTACTATCATTTGTTTTTGATGATGTAATTTGACATTCCTGTGCTGTTTTTTCCACTCTGTACTTGGTATTTGTCGTTTGAAATTGGCAATTGGCTTTAAAGTTAAGTGTTTTTCTATGAATATTAGTTATTCGGTGCCAATAACTCAACTAATCATGATAAAAAGTGTGTGTGTTTACTGCAAATGAACCTTTTATTTTTGTTTTTGTTTTTGTTTTTGTTTTCTATTTTAGATAGGGCCGAGGTGACATGGCGCGATGGAGCGGCCTCTCCGGGCGCCTTAGAAATTAAAGAAATCTCGACTTTTTTGCACTTTTTCGTGTGAAAAGGTTCATTTTAGCGCATTTAAGTGAAATAGGGAGCCTAAAAAGATGCATTTTTCACTAAAAATCGCATTTTTTTTAAATCGATGCTCCATTTTACATCAAAAACTTAATTATTTTCTAAAGATGTTTATTTTTTGTGTGTAAAAAAAAAACAATGTATTTTAATGCAAAAGTGGATTTTTTTCCCAACCCAAAGTCCATCTATTTGCATAAAAATTCATTATTTAGGTAAAAAAAAGTCCGTTTTTGTGTTCAAACAGTACGATTTTGCAATAAGGCTTCGTTACAATTACAATGTCTATAAAAGGCGCCTAAAAAAAAAAAAAAAAAAAACATGGTCCGCTCCAGACGCCATTAACCACCCAAATTGGTCCTGGTTTTTAGAGGTTAGAAAAATCACTCTAATTGTTGTGAAATTTAATTTCTTACACCTCGGACAGTTTTTTCTACTTAAAACACGAGATTTGCTTTATTTTTAGTGCCATAGACTTTTGTTTTATTAATTAAAACACTCTGAATAACTGAGTGAATGAAATCCCTCCTTTAATCTCCTCAAGAAAAGGTAATAAAACTAATAATAATAAATTATTAGGGCTTTGTTCTGTGTTGGAGTAATAGGCAGCATTTGTTTTTTCTCGCTGAATTTCTTTATGTACAGTTTGAAAAGGGCAAAAGCATTAACTTTTGTTCATTTATTTTTGTTTTTTTGTTTGCTGCCAGTTGCTCTTACAGCGGACGAAATTTGTCACATATTGAAATATTTACACCTCAAAAGTTGGTGTTCAAGAATTAAGGTATTTTTGTTGCATGCCAACTGTAGAGGTCTTTGTTTATTATTATTCTTTTTTGTTTATTTGTAAAGCTATTTAGTCGAACAGTAGCCTGTAATTGTTAAATCATAAACTTTAATAAAGAACAAGAAAACTATTTCTTTTTCTTTTTCTACAGTCAACTAAAGGCAACTCTTGTTTTTCCCCCGTCTTTGTGTTTGTGTGTAATTCACCTTTTAGTAAGCTCGTTGCTTTTTGGAGCCTGGCACCCCTTAGATCCTAGGTTTTCAAACTGGGTGTCGCGAGCGTGTGCCAGGGGTGCCGCGGCAATAATCAAGAAAAACAGATACAGGAGCAAACTTTCCGGGTCAAGTGATCCGAGGGTAAAATTAACTAAACTTCCCATAAACGTAAAGGAAATAATGAAAAATTCATCCAAACAGTTTCATTCATCGCATTAAAGACAAAGGCAAGTGCGGTGTGCGGAACCCATAAAACAACCGCAAAAAAACTGCATAACCGCAAAAACCACCAAACGGAAGTACAGTGTACTCTGTGTAGACCGGACCTAGTGTAGACCGGACAGTTGCGTAGACCGAAAGGCAAACGGCTCCAGGTCCCGACCCACTCAATCTCCCGCTATGTAAAATAATCTGCGTAGACCGGACACATTTCATTGGTCCCGACAGGGTCCGGTCTACACAGAGTACACTGTAGTAGTAGTTTGAGCTCTCGGAATCCAGCCATTTTGAATGTGGTTGCAAAAACCAGCCACTTCAACTTCGTTTTCATTTTTGCAGTTTTTGGTGCTTGTTTTGACCGTTTGTGTTTGTGCAGTTATCGGCGGTTTTTGCGATATATCGCATTGGTGAACAACTCTTATTATTTACTTAATTCTTTCTGAATTCCAAATTAATAAAATTTTCAGTTTGTTTCCAGTCCAGTTCAGCTCGGCTTCAGTCTGGATATTTTCAAACCGAATCAGGTCAGTTTATGCAATAATCAGTTCATGTTGGGTGAGTGTGAAGACTTGGTATTGTAAGACTGCATTCCAATATGAGTATGCTGCGATGTAATGCCCGTTTTTGGACTAACTTGACATTAAACTCGTTTAGAAAAGAAACCAGAATTCTTTTATTTCTTTGTCGACATTTTAGCTGAGTGCACAGCACGGAATTAACAATTTATTTATTTTTCTCACAACAAAAACTAACTTCATAAATAAGATGAAAAGTGGAATGAGTACACTAAAGAAAACTCGTCTCAAAGTTCTGTGTGCGTGCCATCTTGTGTGTTGGTTTCGTCCGCTTCCGTGCTCGTTTCCTCCTCCGCTTTCTCTTCCGGCTTGCTTTCTGCAATTTCAAAACATTTCCAATCAATCCCAAAAAAACATTTTTTTTAAATTTTTCTCACCTTCCGTAGGTGTGCTTGCATTGGCTGCGTCGACTTTGGCTTCGTTCGCCTCATTGGAGTCGTTCGGCGCGCTTTTCTTCGGCTTCGGTTTCGCCGTCCTGGCTTTGTTGACCAAATATTTAACTTCGCGGTCCAAAATTGTCATTTTCTCAGCGATACTTCGCACTGTCATCACCGGCTTTTCGTGCGGCGACCGTTTGTCCTGCTCCAATAACTTCGCTTCCCGCCATTCCTTGAAAAAAGCAAAAATTCACTTCAATTTTTTAATATTTTCTCGTACACTCAACCCTCGTTATACGGCGTTTTGCGGCCTAATATTTTCGATATACGGCCAAAAAATCGGGAATTGCCATAACGAATCAGTTTATACAGCATTTCGCTTTACAGCCAACTTTCCCGGAACCTATCTAGGCCGTAAAGCGAGGGTTGAGTGTATCGAAATCCCTACTTTCGTGTCGTTCAGTGTCTTTTCCAAGAGATCGATTTCGACGTTAGTGAAATACTGCTCGTTTTCGGACAACTCTCGAATCTTCTCCAAAAACACCTGACTCATATTGACCAATTCCTGCATCGCTTTCAGTATCTCCGGCCGGTCTTTGTGCTCCTTAACACGCGCAAACAACTCGTTGGTCACTACGTGCAATTTACTCAATTTTTCCTTATAAATCTACAAAAAAAACCACCAAATTAATCTCACTTCCGACCCAAACAATCGCATCATACCGACGCATCGTCCACACTTTCGCCCTCCTCGTCCAACCAATCGGACGCCGAGTTCATCTCGGCCTCGATCTTGACCCTCTCGTCTTCGGTGGACGCCTTCTGATACTCATCCTGATACAACCTATCCCGACTGTCCAAAATAAACGCCTCCAAACTATTCTTGGCCTCCTCGCGCTGCTTCTGTTTCCGCTCCCTCTGATTGAACACTTCGATTCTTTTGGCGCTGGCCACTAGCTCGGCTTCCGGCGGGTCGTCCACGTCCAGTTTCAGCTGCATGATGGTCAGCGGCTCTTTGATCGTCACGATTTTCGGCTTGGTCGATTTCGTTTCGTTCTTTGTGTCCGTGATGTTCTCCATTTTCTGCTCGGACGTCGCGTTCGGAGGCGTCTCGGACGTGGCGCTTTCGTTTTTCTTGTCGGGGTCCTCGGCGGGTTCGTCCTTTTCGTCGGGTTTGGGCGCGTCGTCCGTGGCGCCGCCGGAGAACAGCTTGCTGATGGTGCTGCCGAGCTTGGAGAAGGCGCTTTCGGCGTCGCTGTCGGCTTCGGACACTTGTTCGAAGACCGATTCGGCCAAATCGAGCGTCAGGATCCCGCTTTCGTCCATCCGGAAGTGGCTTTTCACGCCTTTCGATTCGCTTTCGTCCGAGATGTGCTTGTCCATGGCGTTCTTGATGCCTTGGAGTTCGATTTTGGATAGGTTGAAGGAACCGAATATCCTGGAAAAAGGTGAGAAATGTTTAATTTTTTTCGTTTTTAATTTATTTTCTTGGTTTTTCGTTTTACTTGATGTCTTCGGGTGGCATTTCGATTTTGCCGTAATTTACTCGGAATGTGAAAGCGTCGTTGGATAATCGATTGAAGGTGATGACTTTTTTTAATGGGTAGGGATTACCGTACGCGAATAACGTCCGGCTCACGTTTTTCGTGTCTTTTCCACTCTCCAATTCGCGTTCAAAATCCACCTGAAGTTTTAAAATTTATTGGGATCAAAATTTGCTTAAATACCAAAAGATGGGACGAGGGGTTTCACTTTTTAGACAAACGAGCCTAAAACTGCCCTTATTTTAGACAAATAAGCCTAAAATTGCCCTTATTTTAGACAAACAAGCTTAAAAATTGCCATTTTTATAGACAATTGAGTCTAAAATTGCCTTTTTTATACAAATGAGCATAAAATTGCCATTATTTTAGACAAACCAGCCTAAAATTGCCATTTTTATAGACAAATGAGCCTAAAATTGCCTTTTTTTTTACAAATGAGCATAAAATTGCCCTTTTTTAGACAAACAAGCATAAAATTGCCTTTATTTTAGACAAACAAGCCTAAAATTGCCCGTATTATTGACAAACAAGCCTAAAATCGCCATTTTTATAGGCAAATGAGCCTAAAATTGCCTTTTTTTATACAAATGAGCATAAAATTGCCACTATTTTAGACAAATAAGCCTAAAATCGGCTTCATTTTAGACAAATAAGCCTAAAATCGTCTTCATTTTAGACAAACAAGCTTAAAAATTGCCATTTTTATAGACAATTGAGTCTAAAATTGCCTTTTTTATACAAATGAG
>JAQIXU010002778.1:0-10868 GCA_034701245.1 Strigamia transsilvanica
TTTAGAAATTATGAGCCACTTTAAAAAAAATAATGAGAAACAAAGGCCGCCGCCCCCTTAGAAAAATGTTCATCCGACACGATGAACTGGGCAAGCTAGTCTCACTTATTTGCATCTAATTTCATATTTTTTGTTGAAAAAATTGATAAATTTTACGTTTTCGTATCCGGGACAAAATACCATACCGGCCGGGATGCCGGGATCAATGCCTGAAACATGGACAATCCCGGTTAAACCGAGACGTATGGTAAGCCTAATTCTGCAGTAAGTTGTTTGTATAATTTCTAGTTTTTTATTTCATTGTGATCTTTGTCTTTCATCAATATCCGCCCCGGGTGTCACCCATGCTAGCTACGCCACTGTCTGTGTTACAGCAACAATAACTACAATCGGAGAAAGAAGGAAGCGTGGCAGGCCTTCTAAGGCTAAAAAGGCACTTCTTGTGCAATGAATTCAATTTTAGTTTTTTTAGAGGGGTTGAAAAGCCGGGGGAAATTATTTGGTTTTTAGGGGGGGAGGGGAAATCGGGTTTTTAGGGGGCCAGAAGAAGTTTATTTGGAGGGGAAAGAATTTTTCCAGCTTAATTCTTTTTGGGGGGGGGGGAAAATCAGTCATTTTAGGGGGGGGATTTGCAGTCTTTTAGGGGGGCCAATAAATCATATCCGTTGAATTTCTCCACTCGGTGTCGCTTTTCTATTGTTGGCCACGCACCAATTGTTTGATTTATGATTTGTATATATTCAGTGCTCATTTTCAGTTCGAGCACTTACATTTTTCACTTTGTTCGAGTTGGTTGACGGTGAATAAATTGTTGAGTTGGTTTTCTGTTTATTACGACTTTTGCGTGCCTTATTTTTTCAAATGTGCTGTGAGTAGCACCGCGGCCGATTCCGGGTTTTCCCGATGGCCAGACAGATTCTCTCCAGGATTCGAGCAGGTTTTTTGCATGGTTTTCAACTATTTTTGCGGGACATTTAAATGTTTTCAATCGATTGTAGCGCACGTCGAGGAGTAAACTCCCACTATACAACCGTGCAACTGGTGGTTTTTATTGGAAGCCACTACCCAGCTTCCGTAGAGCTGTTGTTTGTTACACTTTTATTATAACAAAATTTCAATATACGAGACCGGAAATGAAACAAAAAATCAAATTTTATTTCATTATTGCAAACATTTCCGGATTAAAACATAGGTTACGGCAATTTTTAAGAATGTAAATGCAACATACTGAATCAAGCTCCACATGAATGGAAATGGAAAAGTGTTAGAAACTATCTGCTTAAATTGGCAAGCTTTGATCCAACATATTAGCAGTTACTTTTAATTGATGAAACCAAAATGATGAGTAAACTAAATGTAGGTGGATATTAGCAGAAGTGCTGATATTATGTACACAATATAAATAGTTAATATAGATCAACTTAAATCATAATTACTTGTCGTGCCATTTTTACAAATGGATGAAACCAAGTGAATATTTCTTCTGGTTTAAACTTGTGCTTTAGAAAATGTTAATCTTCTTCATTAATACAGGTAATAATGAAGTTAAATTAAATCAATTTGTGTGCTTTCACATAATGAAGAGTGCAGCATTTAATGAACTCTTAAAATCAACTTGGTAGGTAATCACTTATTTAATAGCATGTTTATTGGATAGCACATTCATTTACTATTCTAGTTTTAAATGTGTAAGGCCCAGAGCTAATACGAATTTTGTGAAATGCTTTGCCAGATGTCATTCTGTCTTAAGTAAAGCACCGCATAACATTAGAAAAATGTGAAATTAAGGTGACTGCATTTGACTGAATAAGTCGACAGAAAATTTTCAGAGCTGAAAATTAATCTTTTCTGTTGCTGGTTCCCATCTGGCAGAAAAGTGGGCACAAAATGTCCTAAAAACATGTGTCCCAAAAACATGTGTTCCAAAAAAAATACTTACATACTCACATCGAAAGAAAAAATAATCGAAAAGTTTAATCCACGGACGGGCCCACAATTGTGATTGGGATTCGGCCATCAGTCTGGCGCAGGGACACCAGAGGATTGTGGACGCACTCACTATATGGGAAAAACAGACTAGAACGTATTTCATATAATGGTTTTGGCCTTTATTATGTTGTGTGTTTAGGGGAGCATCCCAGAAGCATTTCCCCATGCTTAGGCCGCTTTGCAGTGACCCGATCCATGATCGACCGCCGTCCACGTGGGCGGAGAAGATCGTTGCTTGTGTATTGTGACTGTTTAAGTCATTTCCATCGCTCTTTCTCTGTTGTATTCGCTTTGAACTGGGGCCCATCGGTCAAGGCCACGGGCCCCTCATTTCCCTGCGAGCGGTCCGAAGACTTTCCGGTGTGCAGCTCCACCTGGTGACATGGAGCTGCCCCAGGATGGCCTCTGATGCGGTTCTGACCAGTGTCCAGTCACAAGCTGCCCATTATTTTCTTTCAGAGCTGTGACGTTGTACCGATTATTCCTTGTATCGTAGGGAAATGTAAAATCACACACCATTTCAGTACCAATTCATTATCAAGTTTAGATCGGGCGCCATTTTGCATAAATTTCTTTTGGAAGTGATCACAGTTCAAGATGACGTCAGTGGGCAGAACGTGATGTGATTGGTCAGAGTCTATTTTTTCTGCTAATATTTTCTGCCAAAAAATAAGGGCAGAAAACAGAATTTTCTGTCCTGTTTCAGTCAAGTGGGAAGTCAGCATGTGCCAAACTATAGTTGATGCAAGTTTTATGAGAAATTTGGGTTTTGTAACTTCATTTATCACCGCTAGATGACGCATGTTGTATTTTTACGTTGTTATCAGGGTTTTTATTCACTTCTTGCGATAGCTTAAGGTGGAAAAGCCTCGTTCGTTAATTAATAAAGATAAAACTTATGATTTTCTGTTCCTTTTAATGAGGTTTTAATTGGCAGACCACGATAAATTTGTGTAGCGTGCTTGGTTATGTCACGTGATGTGGTGATTACAAATGGCGAAATGTAAACACATGGACGAATTTCGAAATTTGCTCGAAAGGTAAGTAATTCAAATAGGGCTAAACTTCATTACGAAACCAACTTTAATTAGTATTTCTAAATGTGAAAAAGGATCTTTTTATTTATGTTAAGCCATTTTTGTGAGTATGCTAATTCCTTTCCACTCCAACAATAATTAGCCCAGTAATGAATTTTATGGGTTTGAAGAAGAATTAAGCATCCAGGAGACAGAATCAGCATTTAATTTGTGCAGACTAATAATCTACTAATTTTTTTGTTTTGTATAAAGCTGTTACTAATGGCAATTTTTTTCATTGTTTTAATGTTTTATGGTTGTGCTTGTTTTAAAAAAAAATAGGAAAGACCAAACTAGCAAATCATGCATTCAACATCTTATTGCTTCTTATTTCCATTTTAATGGAAGCCAGAACAGATTGCAATTTAATCACCAAGAATTTTTTCTTTCCAATATGTCAATGATGAAATTAAGTCTGAAATTAGTTTCTAAATGCCACTAAAGACTATTATGGGTTTGAACACAAAATTAAGAGTGGTCATAAATTTCTTCTAAGTAACTGTATAAGACAGGAAAACTGTGCCCAGTGGCAATGACTGTAGATGTGACAACAAGCGCTGTTAATTCTTCTGTGTCTGCTGAATTTCAAAAGAGAAATCCATGACAGAGACGAGACATTTGGATTGAATTTTGATCTGATGTTCTGCAGATGGTCTCTAGGAGAGTAGGGTCAATGACCAGAAAAGAAAAAAAATTGATGACATTTACCATGTTTAGATGTACACAGTTTTCTAGGTAAGTGAGAATCCAAATTTCTCTTTTCAGTTCATTGAAAAGATTAAAAATTACTTTATTGAAACAATACAAACAATTTTGATTGTGCATGAGAATGAAAAATCACCAAACATTCACTCAGCTTGTTTCTAAACTTTTGAAACCTATATGTGATGATAATGTGGTATAATTTGGAAAGTAAACAAGAAATTTTTTTTAAAAATGGAAATTGCTTTGTTGACAATTTTTCTGAGTTTATGTTTTGGCCTCTAAGCTTTGTAACCTCTCTGTGGTAAGGGCTATGCAAACTTAGCACTTGGTTAATTGAATTAATCAAAATAGAAACATTGAGATTTTTTTAACTTGCTCTTTTCTCTGAAAACATTTTGTCTTTATTTTGACCTTATAAAGGACTAGAAAGCATAAAAGTGTCACGATCTGCAATTTACGTTTTTTGTCCTTGTTTGTATAAATAACAATGTTTGTGTTTTGGCTGAGCCGATCACCTGATTGAGTTGATAAAGGGGGGGTCTTTCCCACCTTTTAGACAGAACTGAACTGATAACTGAAGAAACCACAATCCTGCTAAGAGATCCTCACATGCATCAAACCTTATCAAAACCATATGGTGTGACCAAGGACATAGGCACAGGCAGTATGGTATCCGAAAAGCCAGTTTTCCCAGTACCTATCGGGTAAAAATAGGAATCGCTTGTAAGTCAACTGCAAGACTATCTCGAGGACGATTAAACAGAAGTTGGCCCCCGTCAGCCCTAACCAAGGGATTCTCGAGGCCAAACTTGCTATGCACTCCTGATATGCCCAACAGACCTATTGCTTTCAAAACCCCCTAGACAATACAAAGGCCACGAATAGAAGTCTCCATCCGGAGCATTTCATCGCGTCCAACAAGTTGAACCCCTAAAGGACTGAAAAGAAGAACAGACAGTCGCCATTAACACGTGGGCGAAAGGTATTTTATTGTTACCATCCATGGTTGTGCTTTTCAAGCAATAAAGAAAGGCATTTTTACTACAAGAGTTGTTTATGTACCGCAAGGCCACTTCAACCTGTAAGCAATAGCAGAGATAAAATAAAATATATCGTAATATAATTGCAATATCTTTTTTAACCGTGTGGGTATATTCCTCATCCAATTGAGACTTTGACAAATCTCATTGTATTTTGTAGCATTCGTTGTTCCATTCAACTTCCACCAGCACTGGCCAGCAGCTTCTGGGCCATCGATTCTTTTATATAAATGCCCGCTTAGTCATCTGCTATTCAACTTTAGATTTCTTAAATTTATCTTCCAAATGTGGTGGAAAACAGTTTTACCTAAATCACCATAAAATAAAATAAGGTCTCATTAAGTCTCAAAAATTTTATATTTTGTGTTTTATATTGGTCCAGTTTGGTGGGGCCCAATAACAACACTAAATTTGCTTCCCCACCTGCACAGCCTGTTGAATGGTTAAAAAACAATCGTGGTTTGAAGTATTGCAATTTTATATTTCGCGATTTACCTGCATTAAATTTAGCAATCCTGGAAGTCATGATTACTAAATTTTGCAATTACTGTATTTGCTTACCGCACTTTCTATGAAACACACTTACCATGTTTACATGTACCAAGTTTTCCAGATAAGAGAAAATTCAAATTTTTATTTATTTGGAAAACCGTGTGTTTACATGGCATTAGTTTTCTGGTAAAGATGACGTCATATGTAACAAAATGAAATATTGCCCGTAATGCAGTTCGGTTATTAGGAACAACAAAATGGCTGTCGATCTATTTCAACCCCTAAACAAACAATTTAGCTCATCTAACTTCACCCAAAACCAAGAACTATTAAAATATATGATAAAATACAGGAATACAGTCGAAACTCGTTATAACGAACCACGTTACAAATTTTTTTTAAATGAGTTCGTTGGTTCGCCATAGAACCCCATTTAAAAAAAAATTTGCTATAACGAATTTTAATATAACAAATTATTCGTTATAATGAACACATTTTCAGAAACACCGTTATACTCACAAGCCCTTGTTATAACGAATTTCGAAAATTGATCATTTGACTCACGGCTGATGCCCTTATTTAGAAACAATATTTATTGGAGAAATTTCACATTTTAAAATGGCTGCTAAATAAACATTTGCAGCAACAAGAAAAGCAAAGAATCACTTGTGTACGGGCAATGTACCAGCAGATATGATTTTTTAAATTAATGACATTGAAAATTTTATTTTAAAAAATACTGTCATAACTTTCAATCAAACAAAGATCACCAAATATAGGAATAAATATTTGTTTTCCATGTCAAAAGTGAATCTTTTCAACTATAAAGTGCATTTTGTTATATTTTGTTATAACAAACTTTTGTTGTAATGAACCGATTTCTTTTCTTTTCTCTGATCGGCCTATTTTTAGATCAGTCTACTGTTTACAGGTATTTTCTAATAGATTCATATTAACTTTCTCTCTTCCCCTTCCGTCCTAATTTTAATTATTCACACTGTGGTTTCTTCCAATTGGTCACATGATTTCTTATTATAAAACCTCACTCTGCCAAAAAATCAGACCTTTTTGGCTCTTGAGTGACCAGCAATAGTCCTTCTCTTTTGCCTATAGTCAACTTTCTTCTCCGGACTGAGTCGTGGACTGACTACGTCGCCCAGGACCCGCGGGCTTACACTTCGATGGTCCTCTCCTTCCAAGCGCTTTCACGTGCTCAATAATATTTCAAATTCACTACTTATAACGCTGCCACCATTTTTACTAGTCATGTCCACGGCATTCCCAACTCCCAGTCGAGATTATACTATATTATTGTACTATATTATACTATTATTAATCTTTCGGTTTGTTTTAGGTTGGTTTTATGAGGAATGGAAGAATATTAGCTGAAAATCAGCCAAATCTCCTTATAAACCATTACAATTTGTCTACTTTGGAAGATGTTTTCCTCAAACTTTGTCAAGATGATGCAGTCGACAGTGTAATTATCAACTGAATTAAAGTTTTTGTTATTTTATACAATAGGAGCACTCAAAGTGTGTGTTTCTGTGGTTTTTGGTGTTTTTATAAACAGCAAAAACAGATTACAAAAAGATGCTTAACTGTGAATGTATTCGATTTTGGGTCTCATGCTTGGTCTTCCGAATTGTGGCTCACTTGTTTGACTGAATTATGCTTTTTACTCATGTTTTAGGAGGAAGATTGGAAAGTTTGACCGCTTGATTTAATTTTTGTGGCAGCCATTTTGAACTTGGTTGTAAAAACCAAAACCTGATATCAACCACTTCAAAAACCACTCCAGCCATGGTTTTGTTTTTGTGGCTTCTGGTTTATAGAAACACCATAAACGATAAAAACAGAAACTTTGGATGCACTTATTGATTTTTAAATCCATAAAAATTATGCAATTGAAATATTGAATTCTTTTGGTTATATTGATAGCAATATTTGTATTTTTTTCAGAACATTCGTGTCAATGAACCTTTTGATGACAACGGAGATAGTGACAGTGAAGTAAAATTCAATCCACCTGATGAAAAACCAAACTTCAAAGATTACCTCAGACCACCTAGTTTAAACAGAATTTCTGCATTAACTATCAAAAATTTTATTAAAATGTCGAGAACCTTGATGTAAATATTGCTGTCTATCAGAATTGACTTCAGTACTGTGGACACCCTGTAGACTGGATACTATTAGGTCAGCCAAAAACTATCCCATGTAGCAGTGGCATATCAAGAAGTCAATGTGCAAGTTGGGTTGTCGAGCTCTTTAGCAGAGCCGTAGTACTTGGCAAGATATAGAGTTGCTATTTTTATTCTCCATGTGGCCTTTAAACTCAAGGACCCGAGTCAACCACACATGCTGCACTCCCCATTGCTACACTACTGCCAAGTAGAGAGTTTCTAGCAGCTCCAAACCTGGAGAAACGGCAACCTTGGTTTCCAGTCTTGACAATGAGGACATTACGCTAATCACCTGTTCCTGTCCCCATTAGAACACAGTAGTTAAGCAGCATTGGGCCTGGTCAGTACTTGGATGAGTGACCAGCTAGTAGGGTTGTTCACGAATGCCATACATCGCACTTGCGGTTTTTTTTCAAAAACTGCATCGCGGTTTTTAGAAAAAAAACTGCAACACGATAAACTGCAAACCACGGTTGACCGAACTCTTTTGTTCTATGGGGTTAGAATGTGACCCCGTTTTGGTTTGCTAGTTCCAACTTTTAACACGGGGGCGCAACGATCAGGCAGTCCATGATTAGTACTGTTTAGTAGTACACATATTACTAAAAACATGTTTTTTGGGATTATTAGATAAACCTCTTGTCAAAATGACCATCCAGCCTTCTCTAATTTTTAGCAACATTTTAGACCAAAAAAAAGATTATTTTTAGATCGGAAAATAGACTTGAGAGCCCAAAATTAGACTTTTGGACCAAAAAAGTTCTATCTATAGACCATGGTGTTATGAAGTTACAATGGTGGTTAAGATAGGTGACCTTGTTTTACGTGTAAAAGTGGACTTTTACACATAAAAACTGCAATTTTACAGTGATTGTTCACTTTATCGAATGGCCGTTTTATCGACAGTCTTGTAATTGCAATGGGGGTGGGGTTTCTTTATTCATGTAAGGTTAGGTTAGGTTAGGATGGCGCTTTATCGACGCCGTTTTATCGAATGGTATGTTTAACGACCATTCAATAAAGTGAACCGTCATCAATTTTACGTGTAAAAATGGACTTTTACACAAACACTGCAATTTTACGTGTACAAATGGACTTTTACACATAAAAACTGTAATTCTATGCCACCTAAAAAACCGTACAACCCTACCAGCTAGGAATCCCAATTGCTTCTCCATCCCTGTCTGATTTAGGTACTGTTCCTATGGCAAGAAAATCTGCTACTCACTTCAACTGTGGTTTTCTTACTTGTTAATGCGAATACAAGGTTGGGTCCTCAAGAAAGTCGCCCCACACTGGCAGTTTTAGGGGTACTGGAGCACATGCTAAAACCGCTAATGGCCCCACAGATTGCAAAATCTGGGGTTATCTTATGTTCTGATACACAAGGATATGCTTACCACCATAATGAACAGGAAAAACAAAAAATAATTTGAGCTCACTGGACTTGATAGAGTTTAGCGATGGTTTGTGTCCGGTCAACAGTGTTGTCTGGTAGTACGGTCTACAGGGAATTAAATGAAATACTTTAATGCTTTAATTTCTTTTTGTTTCTAGATTACTTGTATTTCAGTTTCTAAACCCTGCAATACAAATTATCCTTTTCTGTTTATCAATTGGTGCAGATCCAAAAGATTTAAATATTGCTATTGTTAATGATGAGCCCACTAGTGGCAGCCAATCACTACTCGGCTCAAGATATTTATCTCACTTGAACAAAGATTTAATTCATCAAGTAAGAACAAAAGCTTTGGTTTTATCCTGTATTGTGAAACTCAACACCAGTTCTGTCTACAGGCTGTAGCATTGAGGCAGCCTTACAAAAGGCGCCCCTGTGCCAAGGCGCCAATGTGGCATGTCAAAAGTTACATGTGTCTTGTTTGCCTCAGGGTGCGATCTAGTCTGTAGATGGCCCTGCTTAACATCCAGTTGTGTATGTGCAGTGCTCTTTTTGTAAAATAAAAGGTGGGGATACTCTAATAAATAGGTGGGGGTACTCTAATAAAAAAAAGTTATTTTTTTTGCAATTTTATGTACTATATTATGATCCGTCGAAAACAGGTGGGGGTACTCCGTCCCCCTGCGTTCCTATACAAAAAGAGCACTGTGTATGTGTAACTGGTTACCGCCCATTACCCATACGAGTGTAAAGCATTTACACCAATGCTAATCGCTTGTTTTACGTGTTGCCAGAGGTTCTGTGTTCAAATCCCAGACGTGCCCCAAATTGTGAGTGGGACGCCAGATGATGCTGAACACACTCACTAATGGGAAAAACTGACTAGAACACATTTCATATATATTGGTTTTGGTCTCTCTTGTTCGGTTTCTGACAGGTCGAATGTGTAAGGTCTTGCGACCTTGCTTGTTGCCTGTTACGAATGAACTGGGGCCCACCGGAAAAGGTGACGGCCCACGACTTCCAGTTCGGCCCTGCGAGACGGCCGTCGACCTCTTCCGGTCCGCAGCTCCACTTGGTGACGTGGAGCTGCCCCGGGGCGGTTTCTGATGCGGTAGTTGACCGATGTCCAATCACATGCTACTTATACCCATTTCAATGACATTTAGTCATACAGTGCATTCACAAATGCAAAAATTCAAAATTTTGAATGGTGTTTATGTGATTACAATACATTACAATACTTGTTTCTAATTTCAATAAATGTATTAATTTGAACTTTATATTTATCAAGATACCTGTTCATGATATCAGCACAGCTGTTGACTTAGTAATAAATGGTAAAGCATGGGGCTTAATACATATTTGGCAAAACTTCACCACTGCTTTAAGCGAAAGGTAATATTTTATTTAAATGAAAAATCCACAATTTTAGTTCAATAATCTATCTGTAATTGTAAATTTAAGATTTAATTCACCTTTCAATGCTTCTGATGCTGTCATAGAGGCTGCCACTATTCATGTGAGACAAGATACAACAGATCAACAAATTACATATTTCCTACAAAGAGATATAATGAATGCTTTTCAAAGTTTTATAGACGAGACATTGCAAATAGTTACACACAAAAATAATTCAGCAGCACCCCCAGTTAAGGTGTTAATTGTATTAATATATTACATCTGGTAGTAAAGACCGGCTTAAGGTATGATCGAGCGGTGCAACCATACAGGGTGCCAAAATTTACCGACTAGCTGAAAGATTGCAAAAGAGACCGATTTTAGTTTTCGTGTATTCAAAACAATGTATGACGGGGTGCACAAATAGATCGCAAAGGGTGCCGATAGACCTGGAGTCGGTTTTTTGGTAGTTTAAAATATGGTCATGTTTAAACTGATCTATATAAATGCAGAAGACTATAATTTACAATATATCAATATGTCGAACTTGTTCTAGGCTCATTTATTTTTAAAGTGGCTG
>JAQIXU010002779.1:0-10867 GCA_034701245.1 Strigamia transsilvanica
ACCAAAGTTGCTTGTTAATAACTCACCCACTTCATCTTTAGCAACTAACTTTGATCCGAATGAACGAACAGCTGGCAAACCAAAAAAATTAAAAAACGACACCGTGGCAGCTAAAAACAATAATTGTTTAACACAATTGAAAACTCAATAAATAAAAATAAAACCTTACCCATGTACAACATCCAAGGAGCAAAACTCAGAGCTATTATAACTTCTTTAACTACTGTCCCAAAAAAACCCAGTGCCCCCAACGCTAAGTCTTGCAGATGAAATTTTTTCAAAACAAATTGGTAGAGCAGACCCGTGGCTTAAAACAATAGTAGGTCAACGCATGATTAAATTCATAGCCAATCTTGCTGAACTTGCCCTATATCTTTACTGTCTTACCGATTACAGAAATGACTGAAGCATAGGTGCTGTAATAACCCAATGTTACTTGGTTCCAGTTAAACTTGAGTTCCACAAATAATATCAACACATTTGATTCTCCTAACACGTGAAATAAAGCTATAAAATATAAAAACTAATGGAGAAGTTTTACGAATCCTTACCTATCGTTGGAAACAGTAAGATAAACATACAGAACGTCATACAATTTACATAAATTCTATCATTTCCAGGACGGCTCGTGGTGCATATTTTTAAATTGTCTAATACGTTGTTGAAATCAAACATGTCCCAAAACACACTACATCTTCTGCCGTCATTTACAAAGTGAATTGTTTCGCGCACGAAACATGTGGTGTACAGAAAAGATGTGAGTGAAAGAGCCGCAACTGTTGCGTAAACCGGTACGAAACCCCATTGGCCGTATATCACAGAACTCAATAACATTCCAGTTGGAAAAGAAAGAGTCAAGGCAAAATCAGCGATAACAATCCTATTGGTTCTATTCTCTTGGGATGTTATGTCCGAAATGTAACTGAAAGTTCCCATAACCGTCGAAACCATACCACCTGACAATCCAATGAATGTCGAACCGATCAATATGTATTCGGGAGGTGTGTAAGCAAAATATGCGACAAACGTATTGCAAATTGAGCAGGATAGATAACCCAACGTCGGGAGTAGAATGGTGAATTTTCTGCTGTGTTTATCGCTCCATGAGCCGAGGAAGAGAGAGTACATTACTGCGGGTATGGTTTCGATTAAGCTTCTATACATTTGAAAATCAGCCGAACGCGACTGGACTTTATGCGAGGCGTTGGTATAGTAGGTAAGGTTGTTACAGATGGAATCGGAGTAATTGTATGTGACGCGACAAACTTTGTCGATTGTAAGCGAGCTCGAAGTTATCATTTGTAAAGACATTGCACAGACGGTAAGGAAAAGTGCGGGTTCGATGGTAATTAATCGATAGACGACTGCTGAAGGTTCTTCTTTGATTTCTGTGGGTGTGTTTTGAGTCGGTTCTTTGGACTCATTTTTAAAATCATCTGTAGAAGCGTTTACAGGCGATAGAATATTTTTATCTTTAGGTATAATTTTGGAGCTTAATTTTGCGATTTTGTCTGTTGAATCTTTCTCAGGTGACTCGAAAAGGTTTTTATCAGGCAATACTTCGTTATCGAGAAGATTAGCTTGTGAACCATTTATCGGTTTGTCGGTGTGAATTTCGGTATCACTCATCGTTGAACAATCTAAAAATATATATATATATACTTATAGAAATAGAAATAAAAGACAGGTAGAACAATTTATTTTCTATCTTAAGTTTCATTTGTTCTGCAGCAAGGCAAGTACGCTTATTCTCGGGACTATTTTTCTGTGGGGTAGCATTTTTTTCCAAACTACACAGCAGGTGTGACGAACACCAGGCGAACTTAATTTGCTACTGTCTCGATTGTCAAAATCAAGTTTAAAGTTATTTATACTCTATTAAAACTTACTTTTGAAGATTACTCAAGAAATGATGACGTTGAAGAGTGGTAAATGTAAGAGCAATAAAAAATAATGTATTCACTAAACGCAATTGAATTTCCTCTGCTTTTTAATGTAAATCATGTGAGTTGATTATATAGATGGCCGCGTTAAATTATCTTCCAAACAAACTTATCGTCATTTATCAGTACAGTATATAAAATAAAAATAAAAAAGAAATAATAACAACACTTATGCCGATGGGGCCCCACAGTATTTCTCTCTATGATCTTAAAAATATTTTTATATTGGTTTGTGCTGCTACCATTGATTGGCTTATTTCTTGATACACATAAGGCCCATGTACAGAAAAGAAAAATAATAATAATCAAATTAAATTAAGCTGGAATTGATTGATCCCCATTGATGACCCCCTTTTCCTCTTCAAATCTTTTGTACATTTCAAATTTTTTGTTGTTAAAATGAATCCAACTATGTAAAAAATAATACACACATATAATAATCTCTAATAAAAAGAAAATGAGATTCTTACATGAAAATTATTAATGGAATTACCGCAACTCCAGCTGATAACACAAACACAGCGCCTAGATAACTATCCTTAGTCGCTTTGTACATCTGAGGGTAAACAACAGATGACACAATAGGCGAAAACGCTTCAAAACTCGAAGCAACGGCATATAATTTACCTGGAAATACGAGATTGGAGCAATAATTGCATTAAAAATTCATACACGCACATTAGTTTTTAAATAACTCACCGATTTCTTCCCTCGTAACTAACTTTGATAAGAAAGACCGAATAGTTGGCATACCGATAAATTCAAAACACGACACGGTCGCAGCTAACGAACAAAGTAATAAATCTATAAGTACCAATTTCACAAAATCCTATCAAAACCTTACCCATGAACAACATCCAGCCCTCAAAACTTATGGAGAAAATTACAGATTTAAGGAACATGCCACAAACTCCTATCGCACCTAACACCAAATCTGGTAATTTATATTTGACTAGTAATCTGAAGATCAGAACCGTGCCTAGAACAAATTGTGATTATACAAAATATATTAATTTCTTCCATAGTATACCTATTGCAGTTATCACAATAAAATAGGTACTGTAATATCCTAGTAAGGTTTGATCCCAGCCAAACTTTGCTTCCACAAACAGTAACATTATACTCCCTTCACCTGAAATATAAAACCCAGATATAACCATCTAACCCCTTCACTAAAAACAATCTCAATTCTTACCCATCAACGGAAATAACAAAAGAAACATAGCGAATAACATTACACTAAGGTAAAGTCGATGGTTTCCTTCGCGCTTTCTAGTCAAGATTTTCATATTGTCCACCACGTTTTGCACATCGAACATATCGCGAAAAACACCGAATTTCCTGCCATCGCTGACAGATTCGACAGTTTCCGTCAAGAAAACTATCGAGTAAAATATGGCCACACACACAGAAATCGCACTGATTACATAAATAGGAATGTAACTCCATTCGGCATAGAGTGCAGAACTCAACGCCATTCCAATTGGTAAAGAAACGAATAGTGAAAGATCAGCAATAGCAATTCTTTTAGTTCTAGCTTTTTCAGTCGATATGTCCGTAATGTAACTGTAACATCCCATAGTCATAGAAACCATTCCTCCACTCAACCCAATGAATGCTGCACTAATCAATAAGTATTCGGGAGGTGATTCTGTGTAATAAGCGAGAAGGGTACTGCAAATTGCGCTGCCTAAGTAGCCGAAAAGTGGGAAAATAATGGGAAATTTTCTACTGTGTTTATCGCTCCACGAGCCGAGGAAGCAGCAGTACACAACTGCGGGAATGGTTTCGATTAGGTTTTTATACATTCCCAAATCGGCCGAGTACGATTGGATTTTATTCTCCGCGTCGGGGTCGCTCGTGTAGTTCTTACAGAAATTTAATGAATAACTGTAAGTCACATGACAAATTTTGTCTATCATAAGTGAACCCGAAGGAGTGGTTTGCAAAGAGAATGCAAACATGGCAAAGAATAGTGTGGGTTCAACTGTAATCCACTTTTTGATGATTGCTCGAGGTTTGTCTTCTGGTTCCGCTGGTTCCCCGAGATCCTCTTCTTTAGTATATGCGGGTGTTAAAATATTGCTGTCTTTAGTTGACTCGGAGAACTCTGGTAATTGCTCATTATCCAAAAGATTATCTTGCGAGCTTGTTTTTGGTAAATCAGAAGTACTTCTGGTGGTCGACATTGTTGAACAAACCTATTAGATCAAACACAAATGTTTAAATCACCACATCTCTATCTTTGGTTGATCTAATCCTCTTCTGCAGTACAGATGCAGCACAACACATTCGAAAATGATAACTTTTCTAAAATGGACTTCGTTTTTAATATTTTCAGTGCAACATCCACAATCTAGCTTGCAGAGTTGAATAATTGGAATAGAATAATATTCTCTTTTATTGGAATCACAAAGACGAATCAGACAAAATTCGTTGAGCTGGAACTTCCTTTTCTATTCATATATCATATGATTAATTGCATGGCTGTATCAAAATAAAAAATCATAACAGCAGATACACTTTTAGTTGGGACTTCTACTGATACCGGCAATCTTACTTGACAGTCGATTAAACTGATATTACAGATAACACAAGTTTATAAATTTGAAGAAAATATTAGAACTTACTTTAACCTGACGATAAAGTTATAGTCTACAACATGAAAATGGAAACACCTGCATGTCATTC
Organism: Strigamia transsilvanica; assembly: GCA_034701245.1. NCBI lineage: Eukaryota > Metazoa > Arthropoda > Chilopoda > Geophilomorpha > Linotaeniidae > Strigamia > Strigamia transsilvanica. The sequence goes on from JAQIXU010002779.1 coordinate 4,635, forward strand.
CATGTTTACAGGTAGAAATGTATAATGTAAATCATGTGAGTTGATATGATTATGGTTGTATTCAATTATCTAGAAATCAGATTTTTATCAGCATTATATCAGCGTATACCACCCTCGTCTCTATGGAAATCCTTTCAAAGATAGAAAGAATCGTTAATGTAAAAAAGGAAGAAAAATAAATAAATAAATAAATAAATAAATAAATAAGTAGTACATAAATAAATAAATATTTTTTTATTAATCAGAATTAATTTTTTAAAAATGCTAATTAATTTGTTCAGCGGTATCTTCAAGCTGTTTGTCCCTGTCAAACTTTCTTTTGTCAATAATTATCCAACTAATTTTAACAAAAAACAAAAAAATATATCATAGTTACAATTTTAAAATAATAAAAGTCATTCCTACATAAAAATTATTAAAGGTATTATCGCTAAACCGGTTGAAAGAACGTACACAGCTCCTGGATGATCATCTTTAAATGCTTTGTACAACTGAGAGTAAGCAATAGATGAAAAAATGGGAGACAGAGACTCGCAAGACGAAATGACTGCAAATAACTTTCCTAAAAAATTAACAGATTATTTTAAAAATAAATAAATAAATTTAAAATAAAATATGAAATAAACGTCTCACCAACTTCATCTTTGGACACTAACTTTGTTAGGAACGAACGAACAGTTGGCTCACTTAAAAATTGGAAAAATGACACCGATGCCGCTAAATTAAAGTTTAAAAATACAAAAAAACTAATACAATGGGTATTTTAAATACCCATATACAACATCCAGCCGGCAGAACTCATAGATATTATGACATCTTTAATAATAATAGCAATAATTCCCAATCCACCCAACACCAAGTCCGACAGATGATACTTTTTTAGAACAAATCTGTAAAGCAAACCAGTACCTTAAAAACAATAATACATGATTAGATGCAAACTAAATGATTCCATACATCCTAAAAATCTCACCGATTACACTAATAGCTGAACTGTAAGTTGTGAAGTATCCCAATGCCGATTGGTCCCAGCCAAACTTAGTTTCCACAAATAACAGCGCCACAACTCCTTCACCTAATTATGGGATGATATAACCAATAAACCTAAAATAAAAACTACTCGAATTCTTTCTTTCTTACCTAACTGCGGAAATAGTAAAATAAACATACAGAATGTCAAAAGATTTATATAAATCCGATAATTTCCTGTACGTTTAGTGGTGATTGTTTCGAAATTGCTTCTAACGTTATCTAAATCAAACATATCCCGAAAAACCTTACTTCTATCGCCATAACTTTCAAATTGAATAGTTTCAGGCACGAAAAATATTGTGTAGATTAAAGATGCGAGTAAAAAAGCTAAACTCGTCAAATACACCGGCATATAACTCCACTCACCGAAGATAACAGAACTAAGTGCTATACCGAGAGGAATAGAAACATACAAAGCAAGCTCGGTAAAAGCAATTCTAACAGTTCTATTTTCTTGACTTGTTACGTCCACCACGTAGCTGAAAACACCCAAATACGTCGAAACCAAACCCCCTGTCAATCCAACGAACACCGAACTGATCATTAAGTATTCGGGTGGTGTTTCCATATAGTAGACGAAAAACAAGTTGCAAATTGTGCTGCATATAAAACCCAGTATTGGAAAAACAATGGGAAATTTTCTGCTGTGTTTATCGCTCCATGAGCCGAGAAAGAAAGAATATAAGACTGGGGGTATGGTTTCGATTAATCTGTAGTACATTCCTAAATCTGCTGAGTAAGACTGGATTTTATCCGATGCGTCGGGGTAGTGGGTGAAGTTAGAGCAGATCGAGTCGGAAAAATTGTATGTCACGTGACAGACCTTGTCTATTGTAAGTGTGGTTGAAGTTATCGTCTGGAAAGCAACTGCGCACAAGGTAAGGAATAGTGAGGGCTCGACGGTTACAGTTTTATTGATGATTGCTCTGGGTTTGTCTTCGGGTGCTGCGTGTGTGTCTCGAGTTTGGTTGTTGTTTTTCAATTGGTACAGAGGTGGTGGTAGAATAGTTTTTTCTGTGTTAAATGCGATTAAACTGGTCGTTTCGTCGACTTTGTACATGGAAAAGTCATCTTCTGGCAGAGATTCGTTAGCAACAAGATTATCTTGCGAATCAGTTTTTAGTAGACTGGTGTTAGTTTCTGTATCGCTCATCGTTATGTAGAAATCTAATATAAATAAATACGTTTGGTTAGTTTAGTAGGATTAGGAGTGTGGATAATTTTGATTAGAAGAGAAAAAGCATTAATTTCTAGGCATCTTTGATTTTTTTTAATATTGCGGTGCGGGGGTGCACTATCGTATGACGCTAAGTAAATGAATCATGTAGAATATTTGGGTGCTATCAGTAAAACTGTCAGACATTGCACCCAAAGATGCTGAAGAAGATTTAAAAGCAATTTTTTTAATTAATTAATTAATTAATTAATACGTTTGGTTAATATCCATTTGGAATTCACTAGGCGCATTCATAAAGCCATTTAAACTTGTTTAAATTTTTTAAACCAGTCTAAACGTCAAATTTAACATGTAAAATCTTACATATAGACTAGTTTAAAAGATTTAAACAAGTTTAAATGACTTTATGAATGCGCCCACTAATAATATAACGTTATGTCACAGCAACTTACTTTAAATGAAAGACCTATACACCTATCAAGAAATGATGAGAAATGACATGTGCATATCGTGTACTTGTCTGGTTATATAATGTATGGTTACATAACGGAAGTATCAAATTTTGTGTATCAGAAAGTTTAGAACATATTCATATGAAAACACCTTTTTTCTCACGACCCAAAATTTTAAAAACGTATGGGAGGTAAGAAAATGAGTATAAAAAATTAGTTAATGACTTCCATGATGCTGTAAGATTCTTTAAAAAAAAATAGTTTTTTTGCATTCATTTTGCATTCATAAATGGCCATCCTTATGACCTTATAGTGTTATAACCTTATGAGATTATGAACTTGGTTGCTGCAAGTTTCCTTATAACCTTGTTATGTTCTTAAAGTAGTAATTTTGATGACGTGATCACATGATCACATGATCAAAACAACATGGATTCTATAAGTGTGCGTAGTAATAAGACTGGAACTCTTGTGGGCTTTGTCCACAGGACGATACCCAATGTTAAAGGCTTTGAAGCATTATTGTATTTCAATAATATTGCAATCATATAGCCAACAAAAGTATAAGTTTGGTTTATCACACTATGATTGGTTAAACCCTACTTGATTTTAACAATTCTAATGTTGATAACAAGCTAATTGTTTAAGCAAAGTTGTGAGGTAGACAAAAAAAATTGTTGGCAGCCATTTTGAGAAATTATAAGGAAATGACATCTGATTGGCTGCCTTATTTTATAAGGTCCTCTCATAAAAATCCATTTTCCTTATGCTTACAGTCCATCCTTATGCTTGTGACGCCATAAGGTCATGGCTATTTATAAGGAAAAAGGCATGTCCGCAAACTCTCTATTGTACAAAATAAAAAAATTTCCGGTTTCCTCCAACTTTTGGTCGTGAATTCCTGCTATGCCTATTGCCAATCAAAAAAGACGTCCCGCTGTAAAGCAGCACTTAGGAGCTCATTTGCACGTGTACACTTACAAATACAAAGTCCACGTAAAATATGCTTTTCTACTTAAATGGGATTATGGGACAATTGTTTTGCACCTTATTGTTTTTGTAAAACGCATCTTCCCTTCGAAAATTCAGAAAAACAATTTTTTTAAACAAAATTCTCTTTATTAGTTTCTTGAAAAAGCAAATCAATTCAAATTATGTACAAACTATAATCGTTACCTAAAAAGTCGTCTTAATAATAAATTATTATGCAAAATATGCACAGAAAAATTCATCTAACTATTAACTTTCACTAATCAAATTAAATTAGATGAAATTAAATTAAATTAAACTGGCATTGGTTGTTCCCCATTGACTATCGCCTTATCCGCTTCAAATTGTTTGTATCTGTCATGTTTTTTCTTGTTTAAATGAATCCAACTATTAACAAAATAAAAATAAAGTAATTTACCTAGTTCCATGTATAATAAACACGTCTAATAAATGAGATGTGTTGTCACCCTAGAGGTACAAGAAATATCTAATATGCCAAAATATATAAATGTAATATACCAACAAATAAGCAGTGTTTACTTCTGATGAAGAATGTCCAGATTGTCTGTACATTCCTAATTGGGAATCTCTTTCTTTAAATTTAATTAAACATAAACCATATTGTTCCCTAATTTTGTTTCCTACGACAACACAGGTATACTCAAACTCATATATTAACCACGGTAAGTCGGATCAGAACAGATGTTCTTACATGAAAATTGTTGATGGAATTAACACAAGACCAGCCGATAACACAAATACTGCGCCTAAGTAAACGTCTTTAGTCGCTTTGTACATTTGAGAGTAGACAACAGATGACGCGATAGGTGAAAGCGCTTCACAAGAGGAAATAACTGCGTATAATTTACCTAAAACATTTAGATACCGGTAAATAATTATAGAAAAATGAAATCCCACACAAAACATTCTTAAATGACTCACCAACTTCCTGTGTGGTCACTAATTTGGATGAAAATGATCGAATTGTTGGCATCCCAATAAATTGAAAGAATGACACAGTTGCAGCTAATATTGAACAAAGCGAATCCATAAACATCAATACGAAACATTTCAAAATGGGAAAAACATACCCACATACAACATCCAGCCCTCAAAACTCACGGATATTATTGCAGATTTAAGACACATGCCAGAAAGTCCTACTGCACCCAACACCAAATCTGGCAATTTATATTTCCTAAAAATTAATCTGAAGACAAGAATCGTGCCTGGAATAAATTGCAAACAAAAGAGTTTTTTATTTGGAATTCTGCAGAAATAACTGCACAAAGCAGTGTCCCTGTGAGTCTCGAACCTACTGCCGTTATCAAGAAAGAATACGTCGTGTAATATCCCAATTTGACTTGATCCCAGCCAAATTTTGCTTGCACAAACAGTAACATTATATTCCCTTCACCTGAAATATAAAACACAGATGTAACCACCAAATCTTGAGTAAAAATAACCTCAAATCTTACCCAGTAACGGAAATAACATGAAAAACATGGAGAGTAGCATAAGTTGAATGTAAATTCGATCGTTTCCTGGCCGTTTTCCGATGAGGATTTTTAAATTGTCCAACAAATTTTGCACGTCAAACAAATCGCGCAAAACGCCGCATTTCCTACCGTCGCTGACAGATTCGACAGTTTCCGACAAGTAAAATATCGAATAGAATATGGATACACAAAAGAAAGCTATACTGATCGCATATTCGGGCATGTAACCCCATGCGGAATACATGGCCGAACTGATCGTCATACCGATTGGCAAAGCAACAAACAATGCCAAATCAGCTATAGCAATTCTTTTAGTTCGAGCAGTTACAGTCGTTATGTCCGTAATGTAACTGAAAGAGCCCATAATAAAAGAAACCATTCCTCCACTGAACCCAATAAATGCCGAACCAATAAATAAATATTCGGGAGGTGTTTCTATGTAATAAACATTGAGGGCGCTGCAAATCGCACTGGCTAAAAAGCCGAAAATTGGGATTATAATGGGCAATTTTCTGCTGTGTTTATCGCTCCACGAGCCGAGGAAACAAGAGTACACGACTGCGGGAATGGTTTCGATGAGACTTTTATACATTCCGAAATCGGCCGAGTACGATTGGATTTTATCCTTCGCGTCGGGGTCGCTCGTGTAGTTCTTACAGAACTCTTTCGAATAATTGAAGGTCACTTGACAGATTTTGTCTATTATGAGTGCACTCGAAGGGTTCATTTGCAAAGCGAGTGCGAACATAGTAAAGAAGAGCGTGGGTTCGACCGTAATAAGTCTCTTGACAATTGCTCTGGGTTTGTCTTCCGCTTCCGTGAGATCTTCCCCTTTAGACTCATTTTGTTCAGGAGTTAAATCGTCTCTGTTTTTATCATTTTCTGCAGTTATTGAACTTGTCGAATCCGATTGGTTCGATTGTAAATTTTTTTTGTATGATAATTGATCATTGTCAACAAGATTAACTTGCGATGGTGCTTTCGGTAAATTAGGATCGGCCTGCATTGTACAGTCTTGGACAAAAAAAACTTCCCTGCAGTATAGTGCTTTTCTGTTTGCCCGCCAGAGGCATGAAAAGCAGT
>JAQIXU010002780.1:0-10865 GCA_034701245.1 Strigamia transsilvanica
AAGTCAACTTTTGGAGTAAAAAAGTCAACTTTTGGAGTAAAAAAGTCAACTTTTGGAGTAAAAAAGTCAACTTTTGGAGTAAAAAAGTCAACTTTTGGTGTAAAAAAGTCAATTTTTGTTTGAAAAAGGCTAATTTTTTATCTAAAAAGTCACTTTTTGCGACTTAGAGCTCAGACAAGTCCATCCTTTATCGAAAATTTTATTTTTCTAAAAATCGAAAAATAATTATTTAAATCGAAAAATAATTATTTCAAATCGAAAAATAATTATTTCAAATCGAAAAATAATTATTTTAAATCGAAAAATAATTATTTTAAATCAAAAAATAATTATTTTTTGTGCTAAAAATTCATTTTCCCCCCAAATACGATTGAATCAATCAATCTACCATCAAGTTGCATCATTCCGTTGTCGTTTTCCAGCACATAGGCCCAGCCCACAATTACCGAACGAGCGGAATGGCGCGCCAAGCCATCCGAGATGCCGGCTACGAAATCGCCCTCGGAATGATGCCCAAATCAATCGGACCCCTCACATTCGTATTCACCGGCTCCGGAAACGTTTCCCAAGTACAAAACCACACTCTTTCCAAACCACAAATTCATAAATTCACAAAACAAACAAAAACAGGGCGCCCAAGAACTATTCCACGACCTACCCCACGAATTCGTCCCGCCGGATATGCTGAAAAAAGCCGCCGAACACGGAGGTAAATAAAAAAAATCTCAAAATCTCAAAATCTCAAAATTCCAAATCTCTCTCCAGCCACAAACAAAGTGTACGCATGCTCCGTGAGTCGCGCTGACCACCTGGTCCGAAAAGACGGCAAAGAGTTCGACCCGGTCGACTACGACGACAACCCCAACGAGTATTATTCAACATTCAGCAAAAAAGTAACGAAAACGAGCGAAAAATCGAACCAAAATCGATAATTCCGACCAATTAATCACCTAGATCGCCCCCTACGCGTCCGTGATCGTCAACGGCATCTACTGGGCGCCGAATTCTCCCCGCCTGATCACGATCCCCGACGCGAAATACTTGCTGCGCCCCGCGTCCACCCCGTGGCTGCCGACGAACGTCGGTTCGCCGCCTCTCCCGCACCGGCTGCTCGCCATCTGCGACATTTCGGCCGATCCCGGCGGGTCCATCGAGTTCATGATCGAGTGCACGACCATCGACACGCCGTTTTGTCTGTACGACGCGGATCAGCACCGGAACACCGAAAGGTAATGCGAAATGAATATCCGAATGTCTAATGTGCAGTTTTTGCAGCTGCGCCGAGTTGTCGTCGCTGTGTTTACGTGGTCGTAATTTTTTGCCAGGAGAAGCTACACAAAGTACGATACTGCGGTCGTCCGTTTTGTGTTGTCGGATTGGCCGGGTGCGTTCAAGCTGGGGGAATTTGGAATTTGGAATTTTTGGGAAATTTGTTAGGGAGTGGAATTTATTTCGGTGGGGATTGAACGCACCTGTTTTGTTTGTGATTTTGTTGGTTGGTTTTGAGTTTTTTTTTGTGTAACACGGTGTGCCGTCCTATCGTTAACTTTTTGTGGTTTTTTAACAGTTGCTTTCTCGATTGGCCGACGATGTTTTCACGTGTGTAGGTGAAATAAGTTAGTCTTATTAAAGAAAAATAGAAAAATACTTTTTAAAGTGGATAAATTCACTTTTTAGACGAAAAAACTGCATCTTATTACATAAAAATGCATTATTTAAGCAAAAAATGCATTATTCAAGCAAAAATGCATTATTTAAGCATAAAAGTGCACTATTTAAGCATACAAATTTGTTACTCTCACAAAATTACTTAGGTACAAAAAGTGGACCACTTGATGGCTGTACGCGACACTATCTAACAATTACCACGTGAAAACATCCGTTATGAATTGAATCCACGAATCCTATCTTTTGTTACGACCAGGCAAACAGAGTGCGTGAACGCTGCATAACGGATACCAATTGGGGCTCAACCAAACCTCAACAACTTTATTTCTCTCTTTATTTCTTTCTTTCTTTTTTTCCTTCTTTCTTACTGCTCACTCTTTGATATCTCTCTTCGACTTGTAATGTACCGTACCTTGTATTACGTGCTCACCTGGGACGTGCAAAAGTCAGCTGGTGTTTTCTGGTGAACGCTGGAAGCGGCCGCTAGATCAGTCGAATCCTCCCACAGGGTAGGACTCACAGAATTTAACTTTTGCCTGATTTTCGAATGTCAAAAATTGTGAAAAATTGTGAAAAATTGTGAAAAATTGTGAAAAATTGTGAAAAATTGTCAAAAATGTGCCACACTTAGCGATAATTTTACTAATTGTAGTTTTTGTTTGTTTTTGCAAATTTTGCTCTCTAGTTCGGGAGGTTGTAGGTAAATAATTCTCTACTAATGCTTGCATTTGTTGATTTTGTTTTGAAGTGAGGAAATTGAGTGTTTGAGATTGTTTGAGATTGTTTTTTTGTTGCAGTTTTGCTGGTCCTGGGGTTTTGGTTTGTTCGATAGACAACATGCCGACTCAGTTACCGTTGCAAGCCACTGACGACTTCGGTGAATTGCTTTTTCCCTACATAGACGATATTGTGCGTTTTTTTTTTGTTTTTTTTTGTTGAGGTTTTGGTGTTTTTAATGTGTGGTTTATTTGTTTTTATTTTGCAGTTGAATTCCGATGCAACGATTCCGTTAAGTGAGGAAAAATTCAATCCTGTTGTTTATGGAGTGAGTGGCCATATTGAAATGAGGTTTTGCGTGCGTGATATTGCAGGGTTGCAAGTTGGAGCTGTTTTTGGCTAAAAAAAATTATACTGTAAAAAAAAAACAATTTTATACGTAAAAAACCATTTTACATAGAAAAAACAATATTTTACGTAAAAAATTGAATTCTTTTACGTAAAAAATTGAATTCTTTTACGTAAAAAAATTTTTTTTACGGTATAAAATTGAATTCTTTTACGTACAAAATTGAATTCTTTTACGTACAAAATTGAATTCTTTTACGTACAAAATTGTTTTTTTACGGTATAAAATTGAATTTTTTTCCCAGAAATAGTCGAATTTAGAATTGTCTAAGTAAAAAAAAATTGAATACTCGAATTTTCTAAGTAAAAATACTTGAATTCTCGAATTTTACAAGTAAAATTGAATGAACTTTCCACGTGCCAGCCCTGCACACACCCAAATCCATTTCGAACCTCGAGTTGCAACCTCGCCAACCCAATAACATTGAATTCCGCTCATTTTAAAGGCAGTGATTGCAAGTAATGGAAAACTAACACCAAATTTCGAATACATCCAAGAACTGAGAAATGCTCGGTAAGCTTACACACTACATGAAAATTATTCTTTTCTCTCAAATCCCTTAAATTCTAGATTTCTCAAAATGAAACCAAGCACCGGATCCGGCAAGAACGTCCTCGTCCTCGGCGCCGGCTTCGTCGCGCCACCAGCCATCGAATATCTCTCGCGACACGAAGACATCAACGTCACGCTAGGCATAACCAAAAAACAATAACTCCCGCCCAATTTTCTGCAACCAAACCTCCAATTTCAGCGTCCAACATCAAAGAAGAAGCCGACAAACTGGCGAGGAACTTCAACAACGTCGACCCCGTTCTGCTCGACGTCCTCGACAGGCCGAATCACATGGAAGATTTGATTAAAAAGGCCGACGTGGTGATCAGGCAATTTTCAAATACTTTTCGCTTTTAAGTGGAAACAAAAATTGATTTTGATTCGTGTTTTGGTTTGTTTTAGTTTGTTGCCGTACACGCTTCACCACAAGGTGGCCGCTAGTTGCATCAAGCATAAGATCAACATGGTGACAGCTAGTTACCGCAACCCGCAGATCATGGAGTTGAACCAAGCGGCCATCGATGCGGGCATCACTATAATTAATGAAGTTGGTTTGGATCCGGGGATAGATCATTTGATAGCTGTCGAAGCTTTCGATGATGTCAGGCTTAATGGCGGCAAAGTAAGGGATTGAATGCAGCGGGAGTTGTGCAGTTTTGCATCTAAAATATGCCGTTTTGCATCTAAAGTATGCAGTTTTGCATCTAAAATATGCAGTTATGCATGTAAAAATGGTATCTTGCATATAAAAAATGCAGTTATGCATGTAAAAATTCTATTTTGCATCTAAAACATGCAATATTGCATCGTAACAATACAGTTTTACTTTTAAAATGTGGTTTTGCATCTAAAACATACAATTTTGCACGTAAAAATGCTGTTTTGCATGGGAAAATGCTAGTTTGCATCTAAAATATCTGTTTTGCATGGAAAAAATGCAAGTTTGCATATAAAATAGCTGTTTTAATTGGAAAAAATGCAAGTTTGCATGTAAAAGTGCTGTTTTGATTGGAAATAATGCGTTTGCATGTAAAATAGCTGTTTTGCATTGAAAAAAATGCAAGTTTGCATATAAAATAGCTGTTTTGATTGGAAATAATGCGTTAGCATGTAAAATAGCTGTTTTGCATTGAAAAAAATGCAAGTTTGCATATAAAATAGCTGTTTTGATTGGAAAAAATGCAAGTTTGCATGTAAAAGGGCTGTTTTTAATGGAAATAATGCAAGTTTGCATGTAAAATAGCTGTTTTGCATTGAAAACATGAGTTTTAAAATGTAGAAATGCATTTTCTTTTACTGTCTAATCACTTAAATCTTGCAGGTTGAATCATTCGTCTCTTATTGCGGCGCACTACCGTCCCCCGAATGCTCCAACAACCCTCTCCGTTACAAATTCAGCTGGAGCCCACGCGGCGTCCTCATGGCAGCCCTCAATTCCGCAGTCTACAAGAAAGACGGAAAAGTAACCCCCAAACACTCTCACAAACCTCACCAAACACATCTAAAACCAAACTATTCCACGCAGAAAATCGAAATCCCCGGCGACGGAGGCTTACTGGACCACCCTTTCGACGTTGATTTCTTCCCCGCGTTCAACCTCGAATGTTTTCCCAACCGCGACTCGCTCATCTATTCGGAGCTCTACAAAATCCCCGAAGCCAACACGGTCCTACGGGGGACCCTGCGATACAAAGTCGGTGAAAAATTGCGAATTATCGAGCGAGCGACGCATTTATTTGCGTTTGTTTTAGGGTTTTGCGACTGCCATGAAGTCGTTCGTGCAGCTGGGACTGTTGAGCGTGAAGCCGCATCCGGCGCTGCATCCCAAGGGACCGGATATCACGTGGAAGAAACTCATGTGTCAGTTGCTCAACATCCACGACGATAATCTCTTTTTGGATAACTTGAAAGCGATTTTGTTGGAGCGATTGAATAAGGATTTGGATAAGTTTAATTCGATTTCCGAGTGAGAAATTGGAAATAGTTGTTGATGGGGAAATGATTGATTGATTGATTGTTTTTGTGATTTTTTTTTGGTCGTAGGTTGGGGCTTTTGTCGGATGATCTGATCTCGAAGAAGAATACACCGTTGGATACGCTTTGCCACTACTTGGCGAATAGACTGGCTTTCGAGCCTTTGGAGAACGATATTGTGGTGTTGCACACTGAAATAGGAATTGTGTGGCCTGACCAGAGAAGGGTGAGGAACATGACGTCGATTATTCGTTGTTTTTCTTGTGGTTTTTTCATCATTTTGGTGCTTTTTTCTACATTTTGGTCGTTTTTCATCACTTTTCTGTGATTTTGTCATCATTTTTTCATCATTTTGGTTTTGGTTTTTTTTATCGTTTTTGTGCTTTTTTTCATCATTTTTCTGTGCTTTTTTCATCATTTTTCTGTGATTTTTTCATCATTTTTGTCGTTTTTTTCATCATTTTTGTGCTTTTTTTCATCATTTTTCTGTGCTTTTTTCGTTATTTTTGTCGTTTTTCATCATTTTTCTGTGATTTTTTTAATCGTTTTTGTTATTTTTTCTTATTATTTGATGATTTTATTTCATTTTTCTTCGTTTTATTCAACAGGAAATTCGCGATATCGACCTGGTTTGTTACGGCGATTCAACGGGCTACTCTGCAATGGCCAAAACAGTTGGTTTTCCTTCCGGTATTGTAGCCAAAATGCTTTTGGATGGCGAAATTCAACAAAAAGGTGCCATAATTCCACTCACACCCGATCTCTATTCCCCTCTGTTGAAACGATTGAAACAAGAAGGAATTACACCGGTCGAATCGTCACGGTTTATAGATTAATCGCATTTTATTCGTAGCTATAGTTAAACAAATGTATACAGAACATAACTCTTTTTGGTTATTAGTCTATTTTTATCTTTACTTATCAGATTTATGTTTTTTACTTGCGTATTTTTAATGTACGGATTACTAAAATCGTGTATATTTCAAAATGCAATATTCTTATGTTTTACGTGCCATAAATTTATTCTACTTGTTGTATCGCTCATATACATCGACTTTAAGGTGAAAGGAGTTTTAATAAACTTGTTATTGTTATTATACATTTATTTTAAGCAAATAATGGGACAATTTCGTTCGAAATAAAAGAATCTTTTCAATTCAAATCTGCTAACTCGTACTTTTACGTCAGCTATGACGTCGTTGCACGCATGCGCAGTCGCAATTTATCGTCTGCTACGAAGACGACGGTTATACTTGTCAAATTCAAACATGAAACGATGTTTTGAAAGAGAACTCTACAAACGACTTCAATGCGATAGTTCAAGCGGTGGCCGCTAGTCGGTTCGCTTGGGTTGTCGGGGTGGCCGATAGTCGGTTCGGTTGTCGGGGCGACGTTGTTGGAACAGTATTAGGCTGAAAACCATAAGAATGTTTAGACGGTAAAGTTTATTTCCCCTTCAAAATTCGTACCTGTAAAAACAAAAAATAGCAAAACACAGTTAAAGGGGTGTTGTTCTGGCTTAGTGGTTTAGTGGTTACTCGAAATCTCAATTCAAATTTCGCCAGATCAAAAATCGCCCGATCAAAAAAATAAAATTTCAATTGAAAACCATTTTGAGAACGGGAGCACATACAACGACTATTCGGTTAGTGACGTGTCGGACAACATTGGATATTGGCCTTATGGAACACCACAGTATTTGGCTTATGGAGCTCCACCGTTTAATAACAACCGGTACGCAATTCCCGTCATTCCCGTCAATGAATTTCCCATGCCATACCAAAACCCCAGAGCGGTTAGAGTAGCAAACCACCAGCCTCAAAATCAAAATCCGGGAAGGCGAAGGAACGGAAACGATCAACTACAACAGGGTGGAGCGGATGCAGTGTACCTATTGCCACGGTGCCCAGTCGCAATCGAATGTTTGCAATGTCAGAGACCTACATTTAACACTAATGTGAGGAAAATCGTTCGACAGAATGGAGAACAGACATTCACGTCAAGATGTAAAGACTGCGGCCAGCCGCGGGAGGTGACAGTACAGTAAGTATATTCAGAAATATTATAACATTTAGACTAATTTTCATATATCGTTTAAGGATACCCCGATGACAACAAGAAGATTAGCTTCATGCAGACATAGTTTTGTATACCTTTACCTAAAATAAAACAAAAATTGTTAATTTATCAAAGCTAACTACGTGAGAAGGGTAAGGAACAAGACGTCGTCTCTCTCTCTCTCTCTCTCTCAAATTTCCGAAAAAGACAAAAGACATGCCGACAGACCGGAAAACCTATCGAATCGAGAACCATTTCTCGAGAAGCGTCTATAACAACTTCTCCACTAGCGATATATCAGACAATTATGGAAATTTGATTGCTGCTCCAAAACAGTTCTATCACAATCAGAACCGATATGCACCTAGCTACGAATTTCCGATGATCTACGTCATGCCGCACGGCTGGGCAAACCACTACCCAAACCCATTGCCGTACGGCATGGCACAGCAAACAGCGTTTGGAGTGTCAAACCTTGAGGGTCCTAGCAAGGGGAGAAAAAGAAAAAATCAAGAGGAACAACGGGGGCTAGAAGAGGTCAGGTGTTTACTTTCGAGTTGTCCTGCAAAGATAGTGGGTGAGGTTTGTGAAAGAGCAACATTTAATGATGACGTCAGAAAACTGTTCACCTCAACGGCAACCAAACGTTCAGTTCAACGTGTTCCGATTGCGGATGCCCACGACAGATCACTATACAGTAAGAATATTTACTAATCTTATTACTTAGAATGATTTTTATTAATCTTTTTAGACGTTCGACATAAGAACAATTGGAAAGAAAATTTTATTTGTAGACCAACGTTATATAATAAAAAATTCTATGTACCTGCAATAAAAATAATCATAAAAATTGTAAAAAAATTTCCTTCGTTTTTCATTTAAATCAAACAGGACCTACGCGTTTTCGAACAAAATTTAAAATTTTGCTATACAATTTGTCCGCACGGTCCTGGTAGATAGATAGGTAGAGATAGATAATGTAGATAGATAATGTAGATAGATAGAGATAAATAGATAATGTAGATAGATATGTAGATAGATAGTGTTTATGTAAAAAGGGCCTTTTGCTGGTGTATAGCTTTTAACCGTGCACTAGTGCAAGTTTGACCTCGGCAAGTGGAAATAGAAACTGAAAAAGTTCAGAAGCAGCCAGAATGGATGCCTGAATAATAATAAACCATTTTTTTGTTCGTTTCAGAACCAATTTAGTACAAGTTTTGCAGGGCCCAGTTGGGAAAGCATTGGTTGGGGAAGCATTGGAGGAGGAACAATCTATCCAAACCAATCAAGCCGCGGAGGGAATTCCTTTATGAGAGGTCTTAACACTCATAAAGGTCGACCCAAATATAGAATAACTTCGAGTCAAGGCCCCACCGCAGACTCGTTCATTGAAAAACAAATTGGAAATAGGGCAGGAAGGCATAAGAGCAAAAAGGGGTCAACTGGTGGGGGACACACAGACAACTTTGAAGGCCCCTCAACATCAGGGGGCAGATCTAAGTCAAGGAGTTCCAGCCGCGGATGCCCAAACAGCCAATCACCCTTTGTGTGTTTTAAATCCCTTTTCTTTGGTTTACTAAGTTTTCTACAGTATTCGATTACTTTATTTTATAGATAAATAGAGATAGATAGATAGATAGATAATGTAGATAGATAGATAAATAGAGATAGATAATGTAGATAGATAGATAGATAGAGATAGATAATGTAGATAGATAGATAGATAGAGATAATGTAGATAGATAGATAGATAGAGATAAATAGATAATGTAGATAGATAGAGATAAATTTATAATGTAGATAGATATGTAGATAGATAGTGTTGGTTAAAGCAAAACAAGTGGATTGGCCCGGACGATGGAAAGAGGGAAACTCACGAGTTCCCCCTCTCCCACGATAGAAAGTCATGTTAGCCCCACCAAAATCTAATGTCTTACTTTATAGAGCAAACCAAAACCATTTCTAGTTTGTGGCGATGCGGGGAAGCCAGCCGCACCACCCGGGTATGCTTACAATAGGACCACCCAACACAATCAAGACAGTTTAGAATGTTTACATTTATCAATATTAGTCGGGTCTCTCTCTCTAGTCCAAGCGCTGGCCGCTAGTCGGGTTGTCGTGACGTGTTGTTAGGGAATAAGTCTAAATTGCTTAGTGTTCAAAAAATAGCAAAAAAAAAATCCTACCGAAACTAAAGAAATGTTTTAGGTAGAGAAGAACAATACAACTAAATCCGGGTTGTTGTGCCGACGTTGTTGCTCCAGCATTAGGCGTAAAAACAACAGTACCGTGCTGAGTCGCTAACTTTTTTCCGCTTCAAAATTAATAAGTAAACAAAAAACAGCAAACACGACACGAAAATCATTAAGATTTGGTTCCTTCGATTTGGTTCGATTCACTGAGAACAGATTAACTGCAGTAAACAGACTAAGTCAAACTTCCTTCCAAACATGTCAAGACAGAAAAATTACCATATCGAAAACACGTTTTCGAATTGTACTTACAACAATTTCTCGACAAACGATGTGTCCGAAAATCACGGCAACTTTATGGCTGCACCTACAGTTATATCACCCGTATGCACATTCCAAAGCGATACCAATGATATGTGTTATCAACGACTACTACCCAAACCAATTGGCGTACGATGAGGGTCCGATCAAGGCAAGAAAGAGAAATAATCCCGAAAGGGAAGCACAATTGGTGCATTAAGAAAATGGGATTAATTTAAATGGGGTTTTATCTTTGTGTTTTCAAGAAGTTTGTTTTTATTGATGAAACCTGTGTAACGTAACGTTTTATTTTGAACAACTCAAACAGGGAGAGTGTTAGCGTATAATTGTTATTTAGCGTTGTTCCTATAAAATACCGTAATGTTGTAATGACGTCATCTGCGTATGACGTGTTTCTATTTTTAAGATGTATTACTAATCCTTTAATCCCAACTTGTAATAAAGACTGGAGTGACCACTTTGGCCACAGTCTTCCAACAACTTTACATCTGGCTACATCCTTTGCTTACCACAACTTCTAGATGCACAATAGCTTTTTACAGCTTAGTCAACAATAATCCATCATTTAATGGTGCGAAAATCATAATAAATCGAAATTACATGTCTTTGTACAGAATTTAATTATATGCCATTTCCCATTTCTGTGTAATTTTTAAGCTATTTTTAAGCTATTTATTTTAAATTTTAATTTTAAAAAAATTAGCCAATCCTGCTTAATCTCTTAGGTTAGGTTCATTCATTTCACTCAAATCCTTAGAAAGGCACACACTTCATTTCACGAAAAAACATTTAATTTGATATAAATTCACTCTAAAATCACTTGAATTTCATGAAAATTTGTCTCAAACAAACAACCATTTTTTTTTAAAAAAAAATGAGCTTTTTATGATAGATAGATAGAGATAGATAGGTAAGCTTAGAGATAGATAGGTAAGCTTAGAGATAGATAGGTAAGCTTAGAGATAGATAGGTAA
>JAQIXU010002781.1:0-10858 GCA_034701245.1 Strigamia transsilvanica
GCTTTTTTCAATCCGAAAATTGCTTTTTTCAATCCGAAAATTGCTTTTTTCAATCCGAAAATTGCTTTTTTCAATCCAAAATTGCTTTTTTAAATCCAAAATAGCTTTTTTCAATCCAAAATCCCTTTTTTCAATCCGAAAATTTCTTTTTTCAATCCGAAATTTCTTTTTTCAATCCAAAAATTGCTTTTTTCGGCGTGAAAAAACTTTATTTTCATTCGGCCATGGTATTTGGCGCCGAATATTCGTTATTTGATTAGTCGGTGCAACCCTAATTATCAAGTACAAGCACCTAAACTGGGATGCACTTAAGTTAGGCGTGCAACGCCTGTGCGTAAACACTTTGACGGCTTGCTCCGGTGACTCAAGTGCATGGCAAAACATCAGGAATGCGCAAACCACTACGGCTGAAGAAGCTTTACCATCCTGTTGCAGGAAAAAATAAACAAAACTAAATTAATTAACCAATTAATTTAACAAAAATAAAATAAAATAAATGATTTACCAAACAATGTACGACACACATATTTTTTGCACTATTATTCAACCATTGTAGCATATTCTTGCAGATATTAAATAAAGTTTTCAACGAAGGAGCTCGCTTGGCTGGCCAACCACATTCAGTCACCTATTACAATACCAAAAAATGAAAATATTTTACATTTCTCAATATAAACACAAAAAAATATCAAAAAACTAAGAAATTCTCAATATAAGCCCAAAAGAAATCAAAAAAGTAAAACATTCTCAATATAAACCCAAAAAGAATCAAAATACTAAGAAATTCTCAAAAAACCCATAAAAATATCCAAAAACTAAGAAATTCTCAATACAAACACCAAAAAATATCAAAAAACTAAAAAATTCCCAATTTAAATATCAAATAAAAATATCAAAAAACTAAAAAAATCCTCATATAAATCCAAAAAAATATTTAAAAATCTAAGAAATTCTCAAAAAACCCCACAAAAAATATAAAAAACTGAAAAATTCTCAATATAAACCCAAAGAAATATCCAAAAACTAAGAAATTCTCAATATAAACACAAAAAATATCATAAACTAAAAAATTCTCATTATAAACAAAAAAATATCAAAAAACCAAAACATTCTCTAAAAACCCACAAAAATATCAAAAAAAACTCGATATAAACACAAAAAATATCAAAACAAAAAAAATTCCTCAAACAACCCACAAAAATATCTAAAAACTCAATACAAACACAAAAAATACCAAAAAACCAAAAACTTCCCAAAAAAATACCAAAAAAAAAACCAAAAATCTTCAACACCAACCCAAAAAACCAAAAAATTCTCAACTCAAAACTCACAAAACACACCAAAAAAAAAAAAAAAAAAAAACCCAAAAGAAACCCAAAAACCACAAAATTCATTTACAAAAAAAAAATATATATTTATTACTCGTCCTCCAAATTTCGCCGGCCCATACGACCGCCCGGAAACATTATAAATCCAATAATGACTCCCATGTCTCGTATCCAAAAGACCGCGCACATCGTCGATATGATTCCGATAAGCAGACTCAATACCCTCAGCCGGAAAAGACATCACTAAAAACAAAAACCAAAAAATCAAAAAACCAAAACACCAAAAAATCGACATAATCAACATAATCGACATAATCGACATAATCGAAATTTTACCGGCAATCCGCGAAGTAATATAACTGATATCCAAATCAGACCTGGCTATAGACTGTTGCACAGTTTGCATCACTTTACTGGACGTATCTCTGATATTTTTGAGCAGACTACCAGCACCACCTCGTAGCGAGTTGAAAAAGCTTGCCGATCCCTGCGCCGACGGCGGCTGGTGGTTCGGAATTTGCTCTGGCGGTGGTGCGTGGTGATGCTGCTGCTGCGTCGGACTAGCTCGGTTCGCAACAGGTGTGTGGGCAGGGCTGTTTGGACTGCTCGCGGCCGCTTGGCCGAACGGTAAGGGTTGGGAGAAGTTGATTTGGCGCGCTTCGCCGATTTCCGTTAGGCGCTCGATGATGTCGTTGATTTTGGGGCGTTCTAGAGGGTCCACTTGGAGCATGCCGTCTGGGGAAAACAGAAAGTTTGGTGAAAATGGAGTTTTTGTATGTGAATAATTGAATTTTGGATCGAAAACAATTATTTTTGCATCAAAAATGGTGTTTTTGTATGCAAAAAAAACAGTTTTTACACATGAAATTGCAGGTTTTATGCACAAAAAAAATAGTTTTTGCATTAAAAATTGAGTTTTTGTACACAAAATAATGTATTTCACGTAAAATTGTAGGTTTTAGATAAAAAAGAATCATTTTTGCATCAAAAGTGGAGTTTTTTTGCACATTAAATAGTTTTTGTACATAACATTGCAGGTTTTATGCACAAAAAAAATAATTTTTGCATTAAAAAATGGAGTTTTTGCATTAGAAATCGTTTTTGTACACAAAATAATGTATTTCGCACATAAAATGGAAGGTTTTACGCAAAAACAAGCACTTTTTTCATCAAAAATGGAGTTTTTGTGCACAATTAATACTTTTTGCAGATAAAATTGTAGGTTTTAGATCAAAAAGAATCATTTTGCATCAAAAATTAAGTTTTTGTGCACAATAAATAGTTTTTGCACACAAAATAAAAGGTTTTATGCAAAAACAAGCACTTTTTGCATCAATAATAGTGTTTTTGTATACAAAACAATGTATTTTCCACACAAAACTAGAAACTTTATGTAAAAAAAAATCATTTAGGCATTAAAAATGAATTTTTTGTACGCACACTGCATGTTTTATGGCTAAAGCAGTCCATTATCATCCTAAATCTCACAAAACCTCGCTTAATTCATCAGGAAAATCAACTTTTCTTTCTATTCCACCATAAAAACATTCCACCTACAAGTGACCACACACTTACGAATGAGATCATGAAGCAAATCAAATTCCGTATCATTAACGGGAATATTATATTTGGCATTAAGGATTCTCAACTTGGCCGAATCCTCGAACGGATGTTCCATAAAACAGAGCATAAACAGAATGCACCCCAATGCCCAAATGTCCACAGCTTCATTGATCACAAAATTATTATACGTATCCAGCATCTCCGGCGCTCTATACATCGGAGTTGTATTTTTAGCCATCTAAAATAAAATAAAATAAAATTAATTAATTTCCTTCAAAAAATCTCTTCAAACATGCCGACCTCATCTTCCACTAAACTGCGTTGGATAGCGCTCCATGAATTGTCCGGTTGGTGCGCTATAAGCGTGGCACTGCCGAAATCGCACAATTTAATTTCTCCTTTCGCCGTTAGCAGAAGATTCTCGATCTAAGATTAAAAATGGGACATGTTTACACTTTTGTACACACATTCAACAACTTTTTAGCCGTTTTCGGTGTGAAATTGTGAAATGGGGGAGAAAAAACGATAAAAGAACGCGTAAAAACGGTTAAAATGGGGGAAAAAATCTAAAATTTTCATATTTTTCTCTTCATTTTCGTACTTTTAAATCCCTATGAATAATTGGCGGACTCTGACTGTGCATTTTCTGCACAGCTTGGCACGTTTGATAAAACACCCTTAAAACTTGATCGAAAGGCAACGAGCGACGCCTCGCTTTTAAAACATCAATTAAACCACCTGCAAATAGAAAAATTAAAAATCAATTCAGTCAAGCAAATAATCTGATATCGATAACCAAACTACACCAAAAAACCAGAAAAATGAAAAATTTTCCCCAAAAATATCAACATTTCCACAAATAAAACCAAAATTTCATCCGAAAAATGAAAAACTTTAGCGAAATATCAAATTTCCCTTCAAAAATCACAAAAACAAACACCAAAAATCCAACAAATAGTCAAAACAGGCTTGTGGCGCAACGGATAACGCGTCTAACTACGCAAAATTAAAAACAAGATTTATTACCCGTGCACAACTCCGTGAGTATTAAAAACTCGGCTTTCCCATGCTCGGACCGTTCTTTCTCCACCGCCGCAGCAGAATAATACTGAATTATGTTGGGATGACCAGACAATTTCTTCTACATATTCAAAACAAACATTAGCCAACATTAAACAAACATTACACCAACAAAAACCAAACCAATAAAGCTATTTCTTGCATAATCGCCTTCTTCGTATCCTCGTCGCCCGCCAATAACCTCTAAAATAAAAAAAATACAAAAATACAAAATTACACAAAAAAAAATACAAAAATCCATTCAAATCATTTATAACTCACTTTCAAAGCATATTCTTTACCGGAATTAATATCCTGAGCAACAAACACGAAGGCAAATCCGCCTAAAACGAAAAAAAAACGAAAAAAATCAATAAAAATCATCAAAAATCAACAAAAATCAATAAAAACCAAAATCATTCATTTCCTCTTGTCCAACCACACGTGATTCACGATTAAATCGAATATTATTACACAATAATCAATAATATACAAAACATCTGAGAAATTTCACTTCCCTGGCAGCAACCTGATATGTTTACAGATTGGCCAGAGCGCCTTTGTTATTCAACTTTAATTTCCACTTTTACTTGCACACAACCCCATAAACGGCTTTTTTTTACACCTTTTACACGTTTTACACGTTTTACGTATTTTTTTTTACGCACGAATATCTACGTTTTTTCGCGAATTTTTAGTACCTTCAGCTATGACTCGTTTTATACGAAATTTGACATTTCCTAATTCAACTATTTGTCCTACGAATTCGTTGTCGTCACGAGTATTCGAGCCACTTAAGTAACCAAGAGCTGATTTAAATAAATCTGTCATCGTTTCGTATGGCAAGAGGGAATTGCTGCGTCTTCAGTCTCAAAAATTCATAGTTTGCGATTTTGCAGTCCACCGACGAGTCCCGCAGCTGACGTATACGGGGATACGGCCCGCATCGTGCAGGATGGAATTGAACGAGAGATTTATTTTTTATTTAAATATAGGTGGAGTGGGATTAGTTTTTACTAAGTGCTTTTAATTATTAATTATTATTACGTACGCGGATGGTTTTAAAAAGTAAAATTTAATTAAAGCCTTTATTTATTGATGATGTCATTTCTTAGCGTTGAGTACGAAGCGGCTTCTAGTTAAGGACGTGACGTAAAGATTTCTCGTGAATTGATATCAAATCTGATACATTAAGACGAATACGTAATGTTTTCTATTTATCTCGTCGATAAGAAGATAATATTATCCAATGATTATGTGACATGAACATTTTATTAAACGTGCAAAAATATATTATTTTTCTATAAAATTATTATATTTTTATCTCTCGCACACATTTTTTATTATACTAAATTTGTTTATACGAAGAATTCCCATAATTCATTCGAAACAAACACACGTACACACACTCTGGTGGTAAATTGAGTCTAATTTTGGTATTGTATTATTGGTAGGGATAGCGCGAACGCAGTCCCCACTAACAAAAATTACGCGCCCGAGTTACCCACATTTGGGGCAATCGCAAGGGTCAACCCTAGCGTAGTGCAATGCTAAGGTCTCGCCCTGGGACTACCTCCTTGAAGATCAAGGTAAAGTCCTGCGCCAGGTAAGTATGAATTCACAGTCCCAAGCTCCGAAATGCCAATAAATAAACTTGGGTTAACTAGGATGATGCGTGGGTCTTTTTGTCCGGTTATCAATTCAAATATTCGGGTTTTCTATTAATTTATGCAATGGATAAAAGGTAGAACGTATTTAGAATTTATTTCTTATATTATTTAGCGTGTATGTTTATTTGTTTTTGGTTAATATCAATATTTGTTTATAGCGTGCGGAGAAAAATCTATCCATTTTGGTAGACTGTATCGCCATCTGGAGACGAGTATTGGATTTAATAAATTCAATAAACTAAAGAAGGTTGCAGCAAAGTTGTAATATCGAAACAATAAAATAATTTATTTCAGAATGTTGATTTATTTTATTTTTAAAATAATTTTAAAATTAGAAATTAGAAATTCTAAACGTTTTTAACATTTCGACGGTAGAGCAGCGACATGTTGGATAATGGCGCCCCCGAACGACAGTTTCCGCAATTCTCAACTCGAAAATAACAAATCAAATGTGCAATTTCTTTTATTTCTAAATAATAAAACGAGATAATCCCATGATAAATCTTATTTCTTAAACATCTTAACTGCAATTTAAAAAAAAATTATTTTTTTAAAATATTTTTTCATTTTCTTCGCTGCCCGAGTGAAATTCTTGCACTCCATTGATCAAGTTACTGTTTTTCTGTTTTCTTGGCCAGAGTACATTAACTCTTGATGGTCGAGCTATAATTAGCACTTAATTTATTATCTTAATGTTTTTTTTATTTAGAAAATTGTATTTAATCTTATTTATTTTTATTTTTACATTTTTCTGCACATCACGTGAGCACGTGTTACAGTCTGTTGATTTTAGTTCGAAATCATGTCACCTTTTACGATGGATAAATAAATGAATGTTTATTCTTACATAAGGGCTCAGTACAGACTCAAAGGTTAAAAGGTGTAATGACTCTTTATCACGGTGCAACAGTTCAGCAGTGTCAACACCACTTTGCATTCGTATAAGCAAAATAAGCCTAACGACGGGGATAGTGAAACTGAAATATTTGTTTTTGAAATACGAAACTGTAAAATGTTAGGATTTTTAATTTTGGTGTACGCAGAGATGTTTTCTTGATTTGTTTTTGTTTTTTTGGCTGTAAATGAGGAAGATATTTGGAGAATTAAAAATAGATCGAAGTGATAATGTTTAGTTTTTGTTTTGTTTTTATTTTGAAAAGTTGAGTCTAAAAATAAAATGGTGTTTCAATGTTATGGTTTCGTTTGCGGCTGAGACTGGGAATTTGAATAACAAAATACTTGGGGAAAATGTGATTGAAAATATCGATTTTTGGCAATTGAAAAAAGAAATTAAAATTAAATAAAATACAACCTCCACCAAACAAAGAATAAACTCAAACCTGACCCAGCACCCGCGCCACATTTAGGCCCATCCAAGTTGAACTTCTTTTCATCACTAAAGATGACTTTTCACATCAATATAACATTACAGCAAGTTATTTATAACCTCCTAGCAACAACTGACTGATGACTACTTGTATCAATGACTCCAAACCAAGAGAAAACAAATACACGCAAAAACCAAAGCGTAGGAGCAATTTAATTAGACAACACCACCAGAATAAAATTTGAAATTGAAACCCAAGAGATGCACATTCACAGGTAAACAACTACCCACCACATCCCCCCCACCATTGACATTGACCATGAGGTAGATAACCTCTAGTCAATATCACCTACTCAACAGTGGAAAATTTGATTTGCTTTGATGGATTTTAACCTTGACAATCCTGTGAATGAAAAGCTATTATTGCCAAAGCATTTTGTGGTTTGTGGTTATTTATGTGCTTGTGGGTTTTGTTTGTATGCAATTGAAGATATTTCATGTCATTATTTGGATTTGTGATCACTCATGAGTGATTACTTGTAGTTTCACAATTACTTTGGAAGTTGGATTTGAAAGAGACAAAGGGAGATTGCAAACTGTTTTTTAGCAGTTGTTGTTTTGTTTTAATTTTAGAAATTTGTTTTGTTTTGGGTTTGTTTGTGGCTGTTTGGGTTTTAGTAATTTATCAAAAGGTTGGATGTAGATTGTTTGGATTTGGCTTTGGAGGAAATTTGAGGAGGGGTAAGATGAGTTTGATTCACTTGTCAGTTGGGATTGGTGTTTGTGATTATTAATAGATAGGTTTTTGTGTGAAGGATAAAGTTTGAGGTGTGGTATGTGCTAAAGTTTTTGTGTTGTCTTGTGTTGTTTGGTTGGTATTTTTTTTATTTATTTAAGCAGGTAAAGAGGAAATTGTATAAATGAGTCTAGGAGCAGAAATAAAAGATCTAAAACTAGAAATTAAAAAGAGATTAAGACATGCTAAATAAAGTGGAGAAGACAGTAAATGGAAAAAATAAAAATTCCAATATAGACACCAAAAATTCCAGACAAAAAGAGATTAATTAAACCCAAAATAGATATGAAAAAAACTCAAAATAAACAAAAAACATAAAATAAAAATCAAAAAACTGAAAATTAATACCAAAAATTCTAAAGCAAACTCCAAAAACTCAAAATAAACACCAAAAATGCAAAAAAAACCCAAAATAAACATTTAAAAAACTCAAAATAAACTTAAAACAAATCAAAATAAACTTAAAACAAATCAAAATAAACATAAAAAACTCAAAATAAACATAAAAAACTCAAAATAAACATAAAAAAAACTCAAAATAAACATAAAAAAAACTCAAATTAAACAAAAAATACAAATCAAACTCAAAATAAAAACCAAAAAACTCAAAATTAGCACCAAATTTCCAAAAAAAAACAACTCGAAATAAACACCAAAAACACTAAAACAAGCCAAAAAAAACTCCAAATAAACACCAAAAATCAAAATAACAACCTGAAATAAACCCCAAAAATAAACACAAAAAAATCCAAAAAACTATCCAAAACAATTCCAAAAAATGCACAAACCCTCATCAAACAAATCATTTAATTCACAACTCACACAAAATCACACAAAATCCAGAAACAGAAACCATTAACCAAGCGAAACTTATAATCCCATAATAATACACCGCTTTAAAATCATCTATTATAACGTGTTACTCAATTTCAAGGTGAAAAAGGACACGTTGCATGACTCAAATGTCATCAAATGAAACCAAACTCCCGTCTGGAACATCCGAACAAAAACTAGGTCACTAAGGTCACGGTCACAATACAAACGATCGCCATTTCCCAACACATGAAACTCGCTCATATTTCTTTACAATTATTGACCGCAAATATCGATTGCCGATCGATTGGGTCTTTGACTCTTGACCTTGTTTGCCCCTTGTAATTTTGAGTGACAGGAAACTATCATTAACGTTCATGGGACTTGTCGTTCGCGGCTTAATGGCGGCAGGGGAAAAAAATACATTCCATAAATATCCAGCGGTGATGTCATTTCCGCTCTATAAATAAAAAGACTGGTAATAGATAATAGGAATAATAAAAACAAGTAATAAATGTTTGGGCTGCCATGGAACGGTGTAGAGAAATTGTGGGTTAACTTGGGTTTGTGTTTTAAGCGAGTTTTCGTGTCGACGGTGTTGGGGTTTTCATGCGGCGCGAGGGTCGCTTGTCGCGGCATACGGATCGAAACTCCGTCAAAAATGAAAAATTTTAAAATTTAAAAAAAAAAAAATTAAAAAATTTAATTTAATCTCGAAAGAACACACTTAAGGACGGAAAATACTATAAAACGAATTTTTTCGTAGATAATTTACACTAATTTAATATTTATTTGATTTTTTTGATATTTATCATGAATTTTTAGTCCGTCGGTGCTCGATTCCACACGCGGCGCAAGGCTCACTTGTTGCGGCGTGAAGATTGAAACTCCGTCAAAAAATTAAAAAATTAATAAACCCAAAAACTCAATTTAATCTCAAAAAAATATATTTTAAGGAATAAAAATACTAAAAAAAAATAATTTTTTATTAAATAATTTACACTAATTTAATATTTATTTGATTTTATGATGAAATTTTAGTCCGCCGGTGCTCGATTCCACACGCCGCACACACTCGACTCATCCCCGCAGAAACTCTCGCACCAACGTCACATCACGGATAGCCCACACGATGCAATAATCGAACGTGTTGCACAGATCAACGACCGTGACCTACGCCAATGCACTTGCATCAGAAAGCAACACAGAGGGATGTCGGGGTGGAAGTTAGGTGGCGGTGAGGGCTATTTGCAACATCCTGTGTCCCTACTCGGCCTCCCATTGGTGCTTTCGCGAGTGTTGACCTTGACTAGTCCCGGTTCATTCGCCGCAGCCGATAACACGCGCCTCGGGGCTTTGAACTCAACGTTTCTATTTTGGAACGGCAACGACGAACATGTTCACAAACGAAACGAAAAAAGACAAGCGCCTTGAGCCAGTAACGTTTCTTCTATGGCGTGTCGTGAGCCAGTGGGTCACTGGTGTAAGAGAGAGAGTAAATGTGATTGACCTTTCGGGTTTTTGGATTTTTTTGTTTTGTTTTTGTGTTTTTGTGCGCGAAAAATGTAAATAAAGAGTGGATTGTGTTGTGCGTGAAGATGTTTAGTCTGTGGATGGTTTTTATTTGGTATGGAGTGCCAAGTTACCCATAGTGCGCGAGTGTGGTTTATTTGGTGTTGTTTGCGCACGCGTGGATCGCATTCCTGGTCATTCGCCTGGTTCAACACAAAGCAGTTGGCAAGGCCTTGGACCTAAATCTCATGTGACTCATTCAAATCGAGTGTTTCGTTTAGGGGTTGGATTTGGTTGGTGTTTTTTTTGGTGGTTTTGAGTTAATGGGGATTGGGTTGTTGGGTTTGGTGATTGGAAGTGTTTGGAGGAATGGATAAAATGTTGTAAAGTGTGATTTTTGGTTTGTTTTGTTTTGCTGGTGTTGGAAAAAAGAATTAAAAATAGAGTGAGATGTAAAAAGAATCGTGGAGAAATTAAAAGTATAAATAGAAAAACACTTAAAATTCATAAAATAAATTTGAAAAATCATTTAAAAAATAGAAAAACACTTAAAATTCATTTAAAAAATGTAAATAATCATTTAAAAAATATAAAAACACTTAAAATTCATAAACAAATTTTAAAAAATCATTTAAAAATAGAAAAATACTTAAAATTCATAAAACAATTTTTAAAAAATCATTTAACAAATAGAAAAACACTTAAAATTCATAAAACAAATTTTAAAAAATCATTTAAAAATAGAAAAATACTTAAAATTCATAAAACAATTTTTAAAAAATCATTTAAC
>JAQIXU010002782.1:0-10857 GCA_034701245.1 Strigamia transsilvanica
ACATCAAAAAATGCAAAAGATGCAATTTTGACATCAAAAAATGCAAAAGATGCAATTTTGACATCAAAAAATGCAAAAGATGCAATTTTGACATCAAAAAATGCAAACAATTCAAGTTTCACATCAAAATATTCAATTTTTACCCAAACACAAACCCAACATTCAGTAAAACCCTAATTAAAAAAAAATAATAATAATCAACCAACGAACCGAGGGGTGTAAGCACGGGTTCGGCAGTCTGCAACACCGCACTATCGCAAACGACCACT
The DNA here is from genome assembly GCA_034701245.1 of Strigamia transsilvanica. NCBI lineage: Eukaryota > Metazoa > Arthropoda > Chilopoda > Geophilomorpha > Linotaeniidae > Strigamia > Strigamia transsilvanica. The sequence continues at coordinate 270 of JAQIXU010002782.1, forward strand.
TCGCTCGGCTCGATCAACACCGGCGCTTCGATAATCTGCGTGATCTCAACGCGCTGAAACTTCGCCCCGATAACCGGACTCTTCGCAGGCGACGTCAACCCGCTTCCCCCAGCCACCGCATCAACCCCGGGCACCTCCGGAACCACCTCCGGCACCCCGGGAACCACCTCCACCGGCGCCGCCGCACCAACTTCCGCCTCCTCGCAAGGCGTCTCCGTCTGCGACCTCTCTCCCTCGCTCTGATCACTCGCGTCACCACCTTCGCTGACCTCCTGACAATCACTCGACGAATCCACATTCTTCTCCGGCGAATTCTCCTCGATAATTTCGCTCCTCTCGGGCGGCGCGACCACAACGTTATTCTCGCTTTTCTTCGTGTTCCCCTCCTTGACCCGATACGCCTCGGCCGCCGCCGTGATGTGCCGGATCCACCTAAGAAATAAATAATCAAACAAATAAATAAATAAATAAATAAACCGACTATTTCGATGGTGAAACGCGATGCGTTGGCTTCCGTTCAATTTTCGGCAAAACAAACGAGTCTTTTAGTGGAATTTAAAAAAAAAGTGCTCGCCAGGATGATTCACGCTATTCAGATAAAAGTTGGCGTAAAAATAGCTTCCGCGGCACGGTTGGCGCGGTTCGCGCGCATCCGGTTGGTGTTGTTTGGTTTTTGGTTGTTTTGGTTTTTACCTGTGCACGATGCTGCCGCGTCTTTCGGTGGGTTCGGTGGTTAGTGCGGGTAGTGAGGCGCGGCGTCGCATTGTTGTTTTTTGGGGTTTAGGTCATGTTTGGGGAGGTTTTTTTTGGGGTTGTGTGAGAGTGCGCGAGTGGTTTGGACTGATTGGGTTGGAGTTGGATGCGCAAGTGCGGTGCAAGGGTTGAGGCTACTTTTGATGTTGGGGAGAAAAGAAATGGAAAAAAGGTTGGTTTTTTTTTTTTTGGTTTTTTTTTTCTGGGGGGGGGGGTGGGTGGAGGGAATAAAAATGCATTTTCTTGGTTTAAAAGTCTATTTTGAGTAAGGGATTGGATCTGAAATTGCATCTTTGAGAATTTTTGATCGTAAAACTGAATTTTATTTATCTGACTGCAGTTTTGAGTCGCAAATTGAATTTTCTTGATGTAAAATTGCATTTTTGAGCAAAATATCGCGTTTTATTCGTGTAAAATTGTGTTTTCGACCGTAAACCTGCATTTTACTTATCTGACAGTGCATTTTTAATCCAAAAATGGCAATTTCTTCAAGTAAAATTGCATTTTTGATCATAAAAACGCTTGTTCTTTGTCTAAAATTGCATCTTTGAGGATTTATGATCGTAAAATTGCAATTTATTTATCTGACAGTGCAGTTTTGAGTCAAAAATTGAATTTTATTCGTGTGAAATTGTATTTTTGAGCATAAAAACGCTTGTTCTTCGCCTAAAAGTGCATTTTCTTCATGTAAAATTACATTTTTGAGCAAAACATCGCATTCTATTCATGTAAAAATGCATTTTCGACTGTAAAACTGCATTGTCTTCATGTAAAATTACATTTTTGAGCATAAAAACGCTTGTTTTTCGTCTAAAATTGCATTATTTAGCATAAAAGCGCTTGTTTTTCATCTAAAATTGCATTTTTGAACACAAAACTGCATTTCCTTTGTCTAAAATTCCACATTTTACTAATAAAAAAAAAATACAAAAAATAAAAACAAAAACAGTAATTACGTCGTTCTATCGGCTTTGGAAATCGCGACGAGCTCGTAAATCTGCGGTCCAATCGTCGATCCAGTACTGACGAGAAAAAACGCTTTGTAGTCTACAAAATAAAAAAAAAACAAAAAACAAAAACAATCGAATTAAATTTTGTTGATTTCAACTCGCATACACCTTTAAAAAGCACTAGAGTCGTATTTCTATCGCTATTTACATTTCAAAACATAAACAAGCGTTAATAAACGCTAAAAATGATCATATTTCACCTGTAGCAACATTCCTAGTGAGAAGATTACCGAGTTGTATGATCGGACTGTGCGTTACTTTCGTCTCCTCTTTATGGAACTTCAACACGTATTTGTCGTCTTGTTTCTGCAGAAGTACCAGCACATTCTCGAGCAACAAAACGTGCAATTCGACTGATTTTTGTCGGTTGATGCGCCATAATAAATGCCCCTCGTGGATCATTTTGTACTTTGTCAAATCCAGATTCTGTAAAATTAAAAAGAATTTAAATTAATTAAAATTAAAATGATTGGAATGAGTTGAATGTGTTGAATGTTAACCCGAAATTCGTGCGCTATTCGATGGTCGGCTTTCTCGAAGGATGATTTGTCGAGTTTCCGCTGTAGATCGGTTAATCGGTGCTGATTGTCGGCTTCCTTTACCATTTGGTTCACGTGGTTTAGGATTTCTTTGCTGCATTCCATGGCCTTCATTAGGTTTGTGTATTCCGCGGTGTTAGCTGCAATTTCAAATAAATTAGTAAATAAATGGTTAAATTTTATCTTATTATGCATAAAATTGGCAAATAAGCCAAGAAATGTTAAACGCGCAAAATAAATGCATAAATCGTCATTTTCCGCAGAAAATGCTCCATTTTGGGCAACTTTTTTCAGTTTTGGTGAAATTTTTCAATTTTTGGTCAACTTTCAGTTTTTGGTGAAATTTTTCAATTTTTGGTAAGATTTTTCAGTTTGGTTAAATTTTTCAATGATTGGTTTCCAAACAAATTTCATGAAATTTTCCAAATTTTCATAAAATTTTCATGAAATTTTCATGAAATTTTCATGAAAATTTTCCAATTTTTCATGAAATTTTTCAATTTTTATGAAACCTTTCAATTTTTCATAAAACTTTTCAATTTTTCATAAAACTTTTCAATTTTTCATAAAACTTTTCAATTTTTCATGAAACCTTTCAATTTTTCGTAAAACTTTTCAATTTTTCATGAAACCTTTCAATTTTTCGTAAAACTTTTCAATCCTTCATGAATTTTTCAATTGTTCATAAATTTACCAATTTTTCATGAATTTACCAATTTTTCATGAATTTTTTCAACTTTTCATGAAATCTTGCACTTTTTTTCTTTTACTTTCCAAACTCTTATCTTTCCTCCCACACAAAACAAAATTTTTCCCCCACAAACATCCAAGTTACATAAACAAACAAACAATCAAAACATCTTACGAGCGGTGTATTTGGCGAGATTCTCTATGAGCAGCGGATACTTGGTCAACCGCTGCATTCCCGTTGGAATAATATCCTTCAGTTGTAATCTTCGACAAAGCGCATTTCCTTCGGCGTCCTAATCCCAAAACAAATCACTCAAAAACCATCCCACCACAATTTCCAAACCAAACAAAACCCATTACTCACACATAAAAACTGCGCCAGCTTTTGGTCCTTTTTCTGCTTGCTTTTCAGCGCCTCCAACGCAATGGCCTGTTTGGCGCAAAAAGTGGCCGCTTCCTTGCGTAATTTCTCGCCGGATAATCCATCAAACTAGAAAATAAGCTCGTAAGTCACGTTCGTTTTCGTCTAAATGGGTTTGGTTTTGGGTCGTTACCATTTCTAGAATGAGATCGCTCACGTTTTCCACTATTTTCGTCTCTTTCGTCCTCGCTTTCATCAGCGAATTGAACTGGCAATGAATTTCTAGCATTTCCTCGAGGTTGGGAAAGAGTAGTTTGATGTGGTCGGCGAACAGGGATTGTTCTACCATGGGACGGTAAAAGACCCGTTCTAATACTTTAAGGTTTCGGACGTGCGTCCGTTCTGTGTGGAACAACTCTGAAATGAGAGAAATCGTTTGCTGGTTAATACAGTTATGTGGTCAATGTAACAGCCGGGAATGTTAAAATCCATAAATGTCAAATTTTGTTGAATTTCATCAAAATTTCATCAAAATTTGTTGAATTTCATCAAAATTTGTTGAATTTCATCAAAATTTCATCAAAATTTATTGAATTTCATCAAAATTTCATCAAAATTTCATCAAAATTTGTTGAATTTTATCAAAATTTCATCAAAATTTCATCAAAATTTGTTAAATTTCATCAAAATTTCATCAAAATTTGTTGAATTTCATCAAAATTTCATCAAAATTTGTTGAATTTCATCAAAATTTCATCAAAATTTGTTGAATTTCATCAAAATGTCATCAAAATTTGTTAATTTCATCAAAATTTCATCAAAATTTGTTGAATTTCATCAATATTTCATCAAAATTTGTTGAATTTCATCAAAATTTCATCAAAATTTGTTGAATTTCATCAAAATTTCATCAAAAATTGTTGAATTTTATCAAAATTTCATCAAAATTTGTTGAATTTCATCAAAATTTCATCAAAATTTGTTGAATTTCATCAAAATTTGTTGAATTTCATCAAAATTTGTTGAATTTCATCAAAATTTGTTGAATTTCATCAAAATTTGTTGAATTTCATCCAAATTTGTTGAATTTCATCAAAATTGGTTGAATTTCATCAAAATTGGTTGAATTTCATCAAGATTTGTTGAAAATAACCTTACCATTCATTTTTATAAAAAAATTAAAAAACATTTTAATCTTTACAAAAATCCTAACCATTTATAACTTCCTGCCTTTTCCTCTCCTTCGGTTTCAGATGTTTCACTATATCCCAATCAACGCTCTCTGTCCAATTGGGTGGATCGGCTTCGGCTTCCAAATCCGAATCGTTACTATCATCCCTTCGAGGAAACGCATGAGTAGTCGTAATTCCAGTGGTTGGCGATACTTCATTTGCCGAGCAATGCCGTAACACCGTTTCCAACGAGTTGCTCGGACTATCCAAACTCCTACACGCCGAGAAAAATATATGTATCCAATTAAACGCAACAGCGGAAGCCGTAAAATCCAACACGCTTCCACAGTGCCGCATTAACAACATGGCCCACGCGCCCCGCGTCAACGAACCAAAATAATATTGATTTGATATTGAAAGAAAATTACAATCAAGCTTTCTTAATTTGCAAAGGCTTTTAATTCGGCACTGCACTGGACCTAGGAAATAAATTTACCTTGTGGAAGAACTACAACTTGAGGAACTCGCCGAAGGGTGCAGACTAGGTCCACTGTTTGTATCTTCGGCATCACTGAAAACACAAAACCAAATGGAAAAAATCCAAATAAAGTTAATTATTTCTGGTTTCAACTAATTGCAATAAACCAAATTATCATGTTTGATCTTGAACACACCCATTGTTTTTCTGTTGTCACAAAGAACTGATATTGAAATTTATTGGCACAAGTTCAACTCGACTAAAATTTATGATCCAGCGAGCAAAGTTTGTCACGGATAATTCCTTTTTAGTTCTTCCGCGAGCAAAACTATGCCGATAGTATTTTGGTATTTTGATATAGAACTACTTCCGTTCTAGCTCAATCATACCAACACTTGTTTGTTAAATGACAAATACAATACGCCGTTTTTCTTCGGTGACTGACATTTTATTGAAGTAGTTCTACGCAGTGCTCTTTTTGTCATGGAACGGCGTCCCACCACCTTTTTTCGACGAATCATAATATAGTATAATATAGTATATAAAATTGCAAAAAAAAATATTTTTTTTTAGCGTTCCACCACCTTTTTTTTTTTTTTTTTTTTTTACAAAAAGAGCACTGGTTCTACATTGCGGCACTACTGCGTCTCTTTCGCTTCGTTTGACATCAAAACACAAACACCTAAAACACTTCCAACACAACTTTTCAAATAAAGAAAGCACTTATGTCAATAAAGCACTTGCCGCAAACTCCCTATTATTATTTCTTGTTGTATTTCTTTAGTTCTTTTGAAATTTTGTTACATTTTGTTGTATACCACTTCTTAACCTTCCATTTTAATAGCATCTTGAAGAAGAAGAAAAAATCCTCTTTCAATTTATTGCCACCACCTGGCAGATCCTACTTCACTCTACTCAGCTCAGGGACATCATAGAACCTCACTTCCATCCATCAAATACCAAGTCAAAAATAACTCCAAAAGACACAAAAAAAATCCCCTCCTACACAAACTCCTATCAAAACATCACCCAAAATTAATTAATCAATAAAATCAAATAAAAAAAAATTATTCATTATCCCTTATGAAATTTTAACAAAAGGGAGGAGTCACTCCAGGCCTTACAAATTTAGATTGTCTATTTCCCTCCCCACCCACCCATTAATCCACCTCAAACAAAAAAAAAAGGACATATCTAATAATATTCCCCCATTAATTGAATCAAAACACTCAAAAAACCTTTTAATATCAATTCATACTGCTATAAATTTGATAAAACAACAACAACACTCATCCCTATCACTATCAGTTTCATAAGTGACATTTTATTTATTATCCCAGTGTTCTAATTGCAGCTACAAACCTCTCAAGATTGGTGAATAAAACCAGAGAGAGAGAAAAAAAAATCAATCAAAACTCACCTTTCACACTGGACAAAATTCGCCTCAATTGAAGTCATAATTTTGCAAAATGAAACAAACACAAATCCATAGTGCAGTCACTTATTGATGGAAACAGAGATGGATGGAACACGGAGAGAAAGAGCACACAGATGCACATTTCAGTTGCCCTTCTTCAATTCCACGCTGCTATAGGTGTGGGTCGATTCCAATGGATGCAATGAGGGAGGAGAGTCGACACACAAAACCAGAGGGTGTACAACATTTTCCACATTAGGCTTAGCACCACGGATTGAAATTAAAGTGGAAAATGGCACATCGTCAATGTGTTTTTCGATCGGCCATCGTTCGACATTCGCAGCAATTACCGCGAGATCCATTGTAATCGACGAAATTAAAAAATACGCCGAATGGACTTCTTCGACCAATTATATTACAATATATTATAATGTATTTAAAAATGTATTAAGTTCTAAGATGGTCACATAAAATGTTCATGCCAGATTTTGGCGATGTACTTGAGAATGCGTATTGTACTAGATTTTTGCATGCAAATGATAATATTGTAAAATATATTTTTGAACCATAAGGGCTTCCTCAGTGGGTAATAAGAACATTTTATTATTCAATCACATGTATAGTGGCTTGTTTCAGGCTTTTATTTCATTGCCAATGTGCTTTAACGAGATTACAAGTGAATTTCTGTTAAGACACGTGTGTGAACCTTTCTATGGTGGAAAAGGAAGAAAAATCGATAGCTGAAATAAATCCCCATTCACTTAGCATCATCTAACAAGTAGTTTCTTTCAAAGGCTGCATCATCCTCATTGGTTAAAATGTTTCAAACATTTTAAAATCAAAAGGAAAGCATTTAAAGGTTACTATGAACTTGCAAATTTCAAGGTTGCATTTTAAGGTCATTGCAACAGTTCAAATATTCATAGGTAGCATCACTTGCTGTTATCAGATAATGTAGAACTGGTTGTGGGTTCAACAAACTTGCATTTTTACAGCCAACCCAACCAAAACATGTCTGATGCAATGTTGACGTTTTGTTTTATTTTTGTTTCCTTAGTCCCTCACATTCCCTTTAAGCCAAATTTAGCAGGAGCACTTCTCCTTGTGCAAGTGTTAGGGCCAGGCAGCGCTACGATCGCCTAGCGTCAAGAAATCTCACAATGGAATTGTAGTGCAATACAAATAGCTATGAACACAGCAAGTTAAGAGCATGCCGCTTAAAGCGGGGTAATATGGTAGGTAGGCCCTGCTGTACCCCTTGCAAACAAAGTTCGGTAGTCATTTATTAGTCAAAAATAAGAAAAGAAAAATAATATCTACTTTTAATAAATGTCTTTTCCCTGGATAGAGATTCTTCAGCACCTCCTGGCGGGTATTAATGGCTTGCTTTCTGGTTTAGCTGAAGTACTGGCCACTTGTTGACATTATGGCCATAGCAATTGAAATGCTCCACCTGTGGCACTGAATCCAGGATTAACCAGATTGAATTCTGGCCACTCCAAACATAGAAGTGCAGCACTAATTATCCAAATTCTTCTATTTACCACGTACCTATCTGTTATATTCCTGACTCCTTGTTTTTGACATTGGTAAAGTACACGTAAAGTACACCCAAAACGTTTTCGACCCTTTCGGGCCTTCTTCAGTGGGTAGCTGAAGACATTTTAACATTTTACGTATACTTTACCTATGTCAAAAACAAAGAGCTAGGGCTAATTATCCAGCAAATCCCTCAGTCCCTTGAGATCCACCTGACATTTGGAACAAACAACATGTTTCTAAAAGACACGCAATTATCATTCGCTTAATATTTAATCCCTCCCAAGTATAAATTACAGGCGCCAGCTTGCTTCTTTCATTTAGTAAACTTAATAAGAACATGTTTTCGAATAAACTATTAAGACTAAATTTCTTGTGCATCATAAATCCTGGCAGAACGCAGGTGTCGTAAATGCACAATCCAATTTCCAGGGGCTCAATGCAACAATAAAACCTTTCCTTTTGAAAAACCACTTTTCAGATGCTAGAAAACCAAACTCAGGTGCCAAATCTAACCAATTTCAAGGGAGCAAAAATTGACCTTCAAACAAAAACAAAAAAATGGATCATTTGACGCGTTCAATTTCTCTTCCTTTTCGAAATTAAAGCGCACCCTGCAGTTCCCACCCGGTATCTCGATGCCAAATTCAAACTGCGCATCAGATTGTGCACATGCGTTTAACGTAGCGATTGTCAAGCTTGTTGCACACAAAGGGAATAAAGCAACAGTAGGTGCACTCATAAAGTCGTTTAAACTTGTTTACATTTTTAAACCAGTCTAAATGTCAAATTTAACATGTAAAATCTTGTGCATATTTTTCCGGTTCGTGAAATTTTCCATTTCAAGCCTTGCTTCTAATCTAAGAAATACGGTAAGCCTAGTGTTCAATTGCGGTCATACAAATTGTCGCCTCTTTCCATTGAGAAAATCGCTTAAAAGCGACAATTATACCTAATGGGTAATCCAACACTGGACCATTCAACAAAAACCCCACAACCAATCCAACTCACCTTTTAGTATGAGGAATGCTGGGATCACTTCTTTTCCTGAAGGAATGGCGTTGATGTTCCCTCTAGTAAACAAATAGAGAAAAAAACAAGACAAATTAAACAAAAACAATTAATTAGTAAAAACCGCCCACGCCTGACCTGCTGTCCCTCATTCATGTGGCACCTTGCGGATAACGGACTTGTTTTAACGAATCCCAGTGCTGCATCTCACTATCATTACACAAGACCCCCTTCCAACGGCCAACCTATCCATTCCAAACGCCGTACCCAGTTTGGCCGCGCTCCAATTCCCACTAATCATTCATCGAACCGACGTCGCCCAACATCATAACAAGAGCGACATTTTCTCCCACAAATGGCAACATGCAGGCGCCTCTGAGCCAATCATCGCCCCCTTCTATTACTTAAAAAATATATATAGAGGGTGTCCCACGAAACATCATCTTTTCCTTGTTCACTGAATTTGGAAAATAAAAACATCCTTCGCTACATTTTAATCCTTTCGGAGAGTCCGCTAGTCTTTAACTCAAGGGGCAGTTCTGATTTATTAAGAAAACATCAATAATTTACCCGCAACTGATAAATGCTTACACATTTCCAGACTAACTAAACGGTGCTCTACAACTTTCTAATTGAAAAACAATGCCTATCTTTAACGAGTTCAAACTAAAAGTCATTGGAACCGTGGTCATTGTTAGCAATAAACTCGGCACACTTCGTTTACTATAAATACACTCAAACAACTTTCATATCAATGCCCAATTTTTAGAAAATGGAAAAGATCATGTATCGTGGAAGGCAGCGGAAACCTCAGGGAAACCCCATTGATTGTAATTTTTTTTCAAAATCAATATTATTTTGAACTGTGGCAGGGCGCCTAAAAGACGTGGGGCTCAAAGGCCAGTGCCTACTCTGGTTCAAATAGATACACTCAACCCTTGCTTTACGGCCTAGATAGGTCCCGAAAAAGTTGGCTGTAGAACAAAATGCTGTATAACGAATCAGGGGAATTTCCTGATTTTTGGTCGTATATACGAAACATTGTGGGCCTTAACTCAAAAAGGGCCATACTTTCCTAAGGCCGTTATAGCGAAATGCCGTATAAAGAGCGGCCACATAACGAGGGTTGAGTGTACTAAATACAGCAGGCTCATTACATAACTTGTGTTAAGCCATTTAGTTATTTTGTAACCAAGTTTGTAAAATGCAACGAATAACACGGGAATTATAAAACACACTTGTGCCAGGACTTCCCATCCAGCATTTTTGCGTCAATCAATAATGTTGTCTCATATAAATGTGACTCACGCGCCATCTGTTGTTTCAATATTACACCTTTGTGCAGGAACGGATCTAGGTTTTTGAAGCCTAGAGCTTATTGAAGTCCAATGGGGCCCCATTTTTCACTATACGATAAGTGCTCATTGTTAATAAAAAAAAAAAGTATTAAGCCCTATTAGTCCTTATGCAGATCCGCCCCTGCCTTCGTGTAGTTAGCGCTGGGTTTTAATCTGCGCTTTACGATATCATGTTGCATTTTGTAGTACACTCAACCTTTGCTTTACGGCCTAGATAGGTTCCAGAAAAGTTGGCTGTAAAGCAAAATGCTGTATAACGA
>JAQIXU010002783.1:0-10850 GCA_034701245.1 Strigamia transsilvanica
TATACATGTTTACAAATACACTTGATAAGAACATGATTACACTCAAACAATAGGGATTACGGCACTCATCTACTACAGTGACCATGCTGACCAACGTAATTGGCCCATGTGGTTCGTCATCGATCCGTTTTGACACCGGTTGAACGATTGTAAAGTGGTCCGCGGTTGCCGCTTCTGCCGCCGCGACTCGCTGCATCGTTTGAGCTCTGAGCTCAGCCCACTGCTCCGCTTTCCTGCGTGCCCGCGCTTCCCTATTGACGTCAAATTCTGACGAGTTCGGAAATTCTGCGGCCACAGCGTCCCGACACCGCTGTAAATCCGCAGATATTGCTTGGTGTTGGGGTGGGGGGCAAGCCGTTGTCTGCTTTCCAGCTTTGATGATGGCTGTCTGCTCTGTTCGAGGCGTGGTTGGTCGTGCTGTGGTAGCGCGCTGTTTGGCCACGCCTTTTCCCGCTGTTTCGATCGACGTTTTCAGTGGTTTGGCCACTGTTTCTGCCGGTTTAATGATGCGCGGTCGTTTGGACGGGTGCATGTCGTACCCCGACGGCGGTGGCGCCGCTCGGGCCGACCTCGGTCGTCTTTGGGCCTGTTGCCGTTCGACGCGGCATTCAAACTTCATCCATGTTGGCTTTAATTTCCAACCCGGCTGGCCCAAATATTTGTCGAACCACGGCTGCATCATTTGGCTTTCAGGCACTTTTCCTTCGCCGAAGCTGTTTGGACAAGCCATTAGTGCGTGGTTCCGCATTTTCTGCGTTCTTTCGCCCAGGCAGACCGGACATTTGATCAATTCAGCGGACTTGTCCACTTGGTTGACCTTCGTCGCGTTGCTGCGTTTCTTCTTGTCTTGTTTACTATCTTTGCCCATTTTTAATAAAAGAATGCTTTGCAAAGAATACAAGTGGAACTGGGTGTGGGTGTTTGAATAAAGTAGTTTCTTTAAACAAGCTGGTTTGCTATTTGAAAATAAAACAGGTGCTTTATTCAAATGTTGCAAAATGTTTTTGTGAAACAACAACTGTGTCTTTTAATTCGAAATGTGAATGTTTCTTAAAAACACGTGTTTGTTCGAAATATCTGCGCTCGGTCAGACAGGTGTGGTGCGTCGTGGACAAGAATCCAGAATGACTGACCGCTTGCTGCTGACCGGATATGAATACTAGAACCGGAAGTGAACGTTGATTGGACGTTTCAAAGTTGTTCAGCCATTGGCTGTTTGATTTGGAACGTTTTGTGAACGTTTTCAGAACTTCTGGTTTTGACTGCCCAGTGGTCATTGGCGATACCTGATCGGTTTTTGACGATTTCTCGGCGGTAAAACTGAATTTTGTTGTGGTTTCGGCCATTTTGCTTCTTCTTGTAATGTTTTTGCAGCAGTACTTGGCTTTGCTAGAGTTTACACATTGTTATTGCTAACTTTGGTGATAATATATGGTCCCTCGTATCGGTCTTCTAGTGATGCAGTGTATCTGATGGCTGCTTTTGATAGGGGATGTGTTTTCAATAAAACTAACTCTCCCAATCCAAAAGAGTCATCACTACGACGCTGATCATAGTAACCCTTCTGTTTCATTTGTGCTAACTCTTTGTTTTTTAAAGCTGACTTTAATAAAAGAGCAGTTCTGGTCACCAACATTCTAACCGCGTCATACGGCCTTTCTGGGTCAAAGGGAGTATCCAATGATACTTCGCGATCATCCCAAGAAGGTCGCAATTCGCGCATGAATGTCGTCATGGACGGGGTGAAGCCAGTAGATGCAGATGGGGCAGCGCAATGCAAAGTTTATATCATTTATGCATTTGTCCCACTGATCATGCTCAAAAATGAAGATTTGAAGCATGATTTTGATATTCCTATTCACTTGTTCTGTGAGGTTTGTTTGGGGATGTATGGTGTTGTCCTTAGGGGAATTACCCCACTTTCCTTGCACAAAAGCTTCATAGATGCTCGAAATGAACTGGGGGCCATTATCACTCACAATGAAGCGAGGGCACCCATGCATGCTAAAGAAAACGTTGCAAAATTGGTGTAATTGCAGTTATTCTAGCACACCTCAGAGGAGCAGCTTCCATCCATGCTCAATGAGCAATCTGGAGCCAGTCTCCCCATGTTATTCTGCATTGCATTGGTGCATTCACCACTATGCGATGTGCAGTCAGATGTCAACACCGGTCTTCTTGTGGTTTTTTGAATAAATTTAACCAGTTTTCATTAAAGGAAAAAAGGCATAACAGAAGTTTAGAATCAAAGTTCAGAACCAGATCAGGACTGGTCTGATTCCCACCAACATGATTGTTATGTTGTAGACATGGCAATCGTGTACTTTAAACTTGCCATTTTCAGGCTGAATTATGCTTTTTTAGAGCATAAACTCAGAACCCAAGTGTCTGGAGGTGTTCACCATCGTGAAGAACTTGTTTTTGGGTCGTTCTCCACTGCATGATGTGGTAGAGGAACCATACGACTGTTGCTGCAGTCATTTGGATGACCGTACAGCCAAAACTGGTCGAATCTGAACCCCAACACCAGAAGTTGATGAAAAATGGGGGAATTAGCACTTGACCACTCAAAAAAGAGGAAGCAAGAGTGCCCACCCATCCAAAGCGAGGGAATTCATGACATCATAGCCCCTACACTGTCGTGAGTGGTCAAGTTATTTCTCATGTGATATCCCAGAAGCCCCTCTTAAGTTCCCATCCTGGAAAAACAGGAGATAAACTAAATGGTAGGGCCAAATTCTGCCATTTTGAAAAACGCACATGTTAAAAAATAAAAATCACTTTTTATTAACACTAAGTACATTTTTCCACAGACTACAACGTGTTTTGAATAGAAAAATGATTTGGCAACGTCAGTCTTCGAGCTTTCTGCAAGAAAAAGAGGAAACGCGCATTTTGAACAATACTGTTTGCCTTTAAAAAACGCGCCACACCATTTTCCAACAAAAATTTCAAAACGTTCGAGAATTCGCATTTCCAAGGACCGGAGCGGCCAAAACCACAGGTGTACTGGATCTGAAAGGCAAATCGTGGTATATTTGATCGAGAAACGTTGTTTTTTATTTGAAATAGCAAAAATTTGAAATGTTTATTTGTAAACCAATTTTGTTCTTTCTGTTTAATAAAAAATTCCGTTCATTTTTAGCAATGCTAAAGTTTGTTTTTCTAACCAAATAAATTCTCACTTTGATAAAAAACAAAAATAAAACTTTTATTTACACAAAATACAGTTATTTTTCATTCAAAATCGAAGTTAAAGAGAAGGGAGTCGTCCAGATGAACCACAATCGCTGCGCTGGTCGTACGGTTGCCATGGTAACCTGGGCTTCTCCGCAGTACACCAAACTAGCGTTTGGGTTGCTTCCTGGAATTCCTGAAAACAAAACGTGTTCATTAGTAATGAAGACAGTCTGTATTTAATAAATTTCAACCACGTCGCAACCATAGAAGAAATTTTTATTAAATTAATTTCAAGGAAATGTCCAGATTTAAAATCTAGATTCGAAAAATGCCATAGCAGTGTAAAAAACGTGTTTTTTTTTTTTTTGCGATTAAAATTCCTTTCTAATGAATCTTTCCATCGAACAAGGTGTCGAATATGAAAAATATCACCATTTTTTGTTTTCTAGCACTGCAAGTTGCTGCAAAAATTTGCTTCAGTTTGGTGATGGGGAAAGTACTGAATAGCCTCGAAGAGTTTCAAATCACAGTAAGTGTGTGTTGGAGTTGAAGCTGAGTGAGTTTGATTTGTTTTTTTTTCGTTTTAGGCGAGAGCTGTTAGCACTGCTGTGGCCAAAGCTGTTGTTTTTGAAAAATGAAAATTTAATATTTTTTTAAAAATAATAATGTCCCAGGTTTGGATTTCTCTTGTCTCCATCTATTTCTCAAACATTATCTTGTAATTATTTTTTAGTATTTTGTAATTTGACTTTTTCATTTCCCCCAAGTTAATTTAACCACAAACAGAGTAATGAACGGTTTTAGTTTGTAGATAAGTTGCACAATTCGTGAAATAATTGCACTTTTTATTGATTTAATAAGAAAATAAAGAAAATAACGGTGATGGTAACTCTAGGCCACCGTACGAATAATCAAGATTTGTTCTGCCTTGATCAACGGTTTTCACTTGTGAACCCTGTAGCTCCATTGCCGCGTTGATCGTTCGGTGATGAGGTGATGCCAAGAGGTGATGCAACCGCAAACGTTTCTCCGTACTGTTTTATCAGTCTACCTTGAGCTCACTTGTTTTTGTCAATCAAGGTAAGTCGTGTTCATTCAGTGTGTGATTCGTAACTTTCCCAATCGACAATTTAATACCAAAATCTATTCTTTTTTTCTTTCAGTGTTGGCCGCCATTGTGTCCTCGACGCGAGTAAAACGTTGAGTCCGGTATAAAATTCACTTAGTTCATTGCCAAGCAGTTTAATGTATACTTAAATGAAGGCATGGTTTTTTTTTTTATGGTATTTACACATTACATGTATTTTAGGTGCGATTTCTAATGCTAACCACGGAAATGATCGTGTTCGCGAGCCGTGCAACTTGAGCTTTGACACGGGACGAATTCGATGCGCCCAAGCACTCAACCTGACTGGCTCGAGACAAAGGTTTGGTTTAGATCAAAATTCTAGAAAATTTTTGTTTGTTTTTTCGCTAATTTATATATATTTTTTAGGTTCGTAAGGACTAAGGAGCGCGTGATTGCTCCCAAAAGTAAACACGTTGTCCCAGATGTATCTGTTTGGAATGGTTTTCATTAGGACTGAGTTGAAGTGGTTCGATTAGGCTCAGAAGATAAAAGAAAAACGTGTGTAATGTTCAATTGACAAATGTTTAAATTTGGCTTTTAAGGGGGTGTAAAATCCAACTCTCTACCTCCACGTGGTCACCCCTGGAACAACTGATTACTATTCTTGTATCAGTGAACCAGAAGAGAGCTCTGGTCAATTGTGCATCTGTGTAATTGGTTTAGGTTTTTATTTTTCTAATATCTTGTACTTAAGCCCGCATTTCCACACACTTGTGGCGTTTACGTTGCCCCACTGCACTGTAAGATTCCATGGATGTGGCATTCACATGTTTTGTATTGTAAGACCGCATTCGCCCATGTTTGTGGCATTTACATGATTTGTATTGTAAGACCGCATTTGCCCATGTTTGTGGCATTTACGTGATAGTGTTGTAAGACCGCATTCTGACAGTGTTTTATAAAGTTACCCGGTTTGATTTTATGCACGCAAAATTCACCTATGACGATGACGGTCTAATGATTGAAAGGCTTTGGTGAAAAAATGTACAAGTTTTATTATTTTAGTAGATTGCCTTCTATGTGATTAATCACAATCTTATTGAACAAGAGTCTGTTTGAGTGGTTGGGTCTTCAATTCTGACAACATCTCAGTCATGGAAGTTGTTATTTCGTTCTTTTGCCTTTTGCACTCTTAGTTCAACTAGATATTTCCGCTGCCAGCGAGACCAAACATGCCCCATCAATTTTTGCTCTAATTTCCACCTAGTAGAAATGGTTCAGGTGTTAAAATTTTCCAAATTGTTGTTAGTTGGCAATGATAATGACTAGGAATTACAATGAAAACTTATTTATTATTTAATAACTTTTTCTTTTACATTATTATGTAATATTTTTTTTAAATATTTAACATTCTGGCATTTGTAGATTTTTACTTGCACAAACTTATCACTCATTGTGAAAATTGCAGATTTGTACATTTTCAATATCTTGTGAAACCCCCCTTACGTTCAGTCAGTTTATGAATTCAATCTTTCATCCCATAAATTAGTTATGCAGAACCTTTTAATCAATTTCTTCCCAAGGATCGATAATTATCTGGTTCAAGTCATTTACTGAGCGCGTATTGCTTCCCATTGCTGTATACAGCTCTTACCATGAACCTCCAGACATTCTCAATAGGGTTCATACCAGGACTGACAGTAGGCCATGGCAAAAGTTTTGAATTTTTTGGCGTTTGTCAATTCTAATGTTGACTTGGATATTAGGATGGGGGGGGGGGCATTATCCTCTTGAAAGATGGCCTTTAGTCCAGCAATTCTTATTAACCAGGGCTTTAAATGGGAATTAAGCATACCGTAAAGCTCCGAATAGTGACCCGGGCTTCTATTTTTTTTTTTACTTCGACCCCTTGGGCTAGTAATTGGGACCGGGCCTATAAACGGACCCGGTTTCTACTTGGAGCTTTACGGTATCTTGTGTTGCAGCCCTGAGTGTTTGCAACACTAATTGAACACTTTTGGAACGCAATGGGGTTGCGCTTACAGCAACTTATCATAAAAACAATGGAATCAATTTACATAACTAACTGTTGTGTATCACAAGAGTCATCTTGGAGTCATACAAGAATGAATAATTAGTGTAGTGAAATTTATACCAATTGTAGCGTTGATAATCAATAACATTGTACTGCTAGTTTATTAATAGAAACACATCTTTGTTGTACTTTGCATGTTGCTAGGAATTCTCCTAGCAATGCACACGAATAAAAATCACTCTTGAATTCAGAATGTAAGCAACTGGTTGATCCTCACTTAACTCTTCAAAAACACACAAAAATAATATGCCAACATTCCATCAAGGCCTGAAGCGAATGTTTGCTAACGTAGCAACATGAACACTCTAACTTCACAGAACATCAAACTAACCGTGCAGTTTCAAGCGGCCAGCGGTCGGGACTGATCGTGAAAACTCGCGTAAGGCAAAATAGATATGAATAAAGTTGATAGACAAATAACACACTCGAAAATGTAGAGAATTGCCACGCTACTAACGAACAATCGAGTTTGCCAATGGTTGGAGCACTTATGACAAGATAGTTGTACAGTTCTGGGTCGGCAGGTGCTGCAAACGGTTTTCCAAAAGTAAATACACGAGAACAACAAACATGTTTACAATGATATAGAAACCACTTCATCTGAGGTCATATAAGCTGCGGCCAATAATGATAGGTCCGCCCCTGCATTGTTGCATAAAAGAACTTCTGTAATTGTTACAGAAATGAGAATTTATTTCCTGTATTATTACAACAAAAATAATACAAAGTAACATGCTGCTAATATTTATTAGCGTCATCTTTAGCTGCTAAAAAACATGAAATTCACTAGGCATTTGTTCAATGTACTTTTGGCACTTCTGAACTGGATATGATGACCAAATCTGACTGATTGCATTTTTCAGTTCCTGAGCATTTTGAAGTCGATTTTTTTAAGGTTTTTTGTTTACATCTCTCCAGATATTCTCAATGGGATTGAGGACTGGTGAATTTGCAGGCCAGTCCAAGATTTGAATCCTTTTTTAAGCAAAATTCTGTTTGGTTTGCTTTGAGTTGTGGGCTTGTTGAGACATTAACTTTCTTCGGGGGAACAATTTTCATGAATTCTGAAGATGTTTATCAAGAACCGAGATGTATACAGCTGTATTCACAGTTCTTTGAATGAAACAAAATTCTCCCAATCCTTTAGCAATCATAGACCCCAGCATCATTACACTAGTTGGAAATTTAACACTTCTTTTCACAGTTTGATGCAAATTTTTCATTACTTTTCCTCCAAACTTAAGGCCCCTCATCACCAAAATTGATACACATCTTTTATTTGTCAGTAAAGAGGACGTTAGACCATTTGTTATTTGTCTAATTTCTATGAACCTTACCCTAATCAACTCTCCTCTATTTTGGTTTACTGTTTAAAGCAAAGGTTTTTTATTTGGAATATAAGATTTGTATCTCATTTCATCTGATTGTTCAACAGCTTAATGTTATGTTGTGATCTCTCAACAATAACAGTCGTATTTCATTGCTGGAGAGAAATCTGCATGTAATTGGCAAATGCGTTGCTTTTCAACAAGTGTGACTTGTTTTGCAGGAGGCATTTTTTGGTCAATTCTATAACTGAAAACCATTTGTTAAAGGTAATTGTATTAGTTTAAGTGTTGTTTCCCAATTAAATAGTATTTTACCTTTAGTCCAATTATAAATAAGTGCATGTTTCTATACTTATGACCTACACATGGCCAGTTTTTATAATTATGGTTCTACCTCCAGGTTTGAACTCGCCTCTAAGACGTCAGTATGCAATTTATTGTGGGGAGAAAATGACAAATAAATGGGCAATAATCAAAGTATTAAATGCCTCAGTTTTTTTTAAATTTAGTGCTAAATTAAAGTAGTTATTTGAAAAAGAAATCAGAGCTACTAAAAAAATGCTAAGTTTCTATATTTATGAGTTTGAGTTGTATATCATTTATTAAAACATGAAGCGTGACATTTTGTTTACATTACCGACTAGAGTTGAACATTGTTTTAATCTTAAGGTTAGAGGGCCTGTGTGAGGTCTCCTCGACACATGAACCAAAGTCGAGAAAGATTGAAAGAAAACATATACAGTCGCTATTGTACGTGCACAAAAACAAAAAAAGTGTTGATTTCAAATAATCAAACAACCATATGCAGTTGCAATTGTGTGTGCACAAAATCAAAACCAAAAAAAGGCTTGATTTCAAATAATCAATCATAAAAAATTAACAAAAGTTAAATAATTTTAGAAGGCAGTTAGACATCTAAAATGAAATGTTTTTGTAAAACCAATATAGAAATATTTTTATTTTTTTTGAACTTTTATTTACATCATTTTTAATTTTTTTTATTTATTATAGTAATTTCAGATACAGTTAAACATTTTATCAAAATGTTTTACTTTGGAAAAGCAATACTGAAATAAGTAAACAAAAGGTTCAAGTTGTTTTTCTTATCCCACATTCCAATCGCAATTGTTTGTAAATCATGAACTCGGCCGAAAGTGAGGGGTGCTTGTCAGAGCAATATACACAGCAGTTTGCTGGCGATCTGTCGCAACACAAGTTAAGAGATTTGTTCTATCTAGAGTAGCTAGTCTCTGTTTTTCGAAATGTGAACCCTGTAGTCCACCCGTAGCCATAACCGTCGTTGTCGAGTCGAGAGGACACGAAGTTTGTTCTTGTCTGTGGGTCTGCTTTTACGAATTTACTTCAATTGAAGTTAACATCTGGTTATTTCTCACAGAATCCGAATCGTTTTACCCTAATTTCAGCACACTTATACATTATCTTCGGAACTAATTTCAATTTTTATTTTTGCAGTATTCGTTTAGTGGCGCCTTGATTTCTGCGTGTTTGATGAATTTTCACGCGACGTTGCGGGACGAATTTAAATCAACTGGTCGTGGCGATCTCTCTTGAAATAAACAAACTTATCAATCTAGTAAGACTGAAGAAAAAATAATTGGAAGTAAGAATTCTTTAAATGAAAAAAATATATGAAAGTTATCGATTGAATCGGACAACCTAGAGAAATTATTTCTAAATTATATCACGAAAAGAGATTCGAGGGAAAACACCGACCTGGAAATAAATATATTTTTGGGTGTACAATGCTATTTTGTCAGTAACATGCATTTCACGTTTAAAAAGACATTTCAGGTCCATATTTCAGCTAAAATGTTTGTTTTTTTTCGTTTTAATATGAAAAATGTGCGATTTTTATGTTAAAAATTTATTTTCAATTTAGATTGAAGAATACATTTTGTACGTGTGCCAGTAGGCTTTGGAAAATCGAACCCTTGTGTATACAGATGTGGAAAATGAATACTATTGAGAAGAACCTCAAGCATATCATCATCACTACGAAAATGCATGTCCTTACAAAAATCACTATTTGGTAAAGGTCGAGCTGTGAATCATAACCAAGTTCATAAAACGAACTATGTAGATCAGAAAGCTGTTCTTTTCATCATCATAATTTTTTTTTTTTTACCATCATCGCATTTGTATTTCAAGTTTTTATTTAATTTTTGAAAAGAATTTCTAATTTAAGTTTAGTTTCACCGATGTTTAAAATTAAAATTTAGTTTTACAGATGCAAGGCGATTTTGGAAATGATTGATTTGCTCATGTTCTATGGTGTCAAAGGGGGTGTAAAATCCAACTCTCTACCTCCACGTGGTTACCCCTGGCTAAACTGATGACTCGACACGTCTTGGTGGAACCAAAAGAGAGCTCTGGTAATTCGCAGATTTCTTTGATTTGATATTTTTGTATTGTAAGACCGCATTCCCATATGAGTGTGGCATTTACATGTTTTGGTATTGTAAGCCCACATTCCTTCATGAATGTGGCATTTACATGTTTCGGTATTGTAAGCCCACATTCCCTCATGATTGCGGCATTTACACGAACTTGTATTGTAAGACCGCGTTCCTATATGAGTGTGGCATTTAAATATATCTGTTGTAAGACCCCGTTTCTCCATGAATGTGGCATTTGCATTAACCCCAGCAGAATCAACCAAAGAAAATCTCTTCACAGTTCAACCTGTTTCCTTTTCACAAATTTATGAAAACGAATCAACTCTCTGACTATTTCATTATGTTGAAATTTAACCAATTTGATATTTTTGAAAGAGTATGAAAAAAATAATTGAGATTGAAGTCGAAAGTAGTGGGTAAACAAAGGACTTTCATCAATATTTTTATTTTATTTTTTTTAATTCCCCTTCATATCATATGGTTTTAAGACTTGCTACATTTACATGATGCTGTAGTTACATGGTGAGCGCCAATGTAGATGGATTTTCTTGTACGTCTTGCGTCGTTTTCCGGGCTCTAGTCAAACAAATGAGCAAATTATGAATTAATCAATTTTCTTTCTTTCTCTCACTTATCAGATGAAGGGCACAGAATAGACACTAGCCTTTTTTCGTCCCTTTCCCCTTGTCCTGATTCTTCAAACTCGTCTTATCATTTCAATTTTTTCACATAATACAGCTTACCATATCTTTGCTTAAGTA